>JAHIAM010003251.1:0-117635 GCA_021605205.1 Aegilops longissima
CGCGCACCACCATGGGAAGAATGCGAGGTGGTCGCCCGGTGTATGCGTCTGTCGGCGTTCTCGGGAACGGGCTCCCAGACTTGCTCTGCCGCGGCCTGGCGTGGGCTCGGCGAGGCCCAGCACAGCCCATCTTCATCAACGCAAGCTCAAGACCCTCGTGAGGGGCCATGATCATGCGGGCGGACGACAAGGAGCTTCCTCAGGCACGGCCTCGTCAGGCTGGCTCATGAGGAGGCTAAGAGTTCAAGGCAGGGTACCGCGAGGTGCCCATGACGCAAGCCATGATTTACCAAGGCGCCGGTCGGGCGCCAGCCAAGGCTATGTCCTCCTTTCCTCTTTGGTGCAAAGGGAGCAAGCAGCAGCGAGCATCAAGCAAAGGCATCCATTTCGTGCAACAAGACCAAGACCAGCCCAACGGCTGGAAGGAGTCATCGTGGAGCCCAAGCAAAGGCCATCATCACGAGCCTTTGGCAGTGTAAGGACCAACTTTAGTCGATAAGTGTACCCGCTGTTCCCTTCAAAATGGCCAATTGTTGGCGCCTTCCCGCTCAATATTTGGGAAGAGGCCCAGGGCCTTCTCCTATAAATAGGAGTAGCCACCCCCAGGGCAGGGAGATCCGAATCCTCATCAAAAAACCGGTAGCTAGAGCGACTGAACACCACCTAGCAGTTCATCGCACCCGCCAAGAACAGACCCTCACGAGTCTATTCTTCCTTGTATTGTTCCTCATCAGCCCAAGAGGCAATCCACCACACCAAACACTGGAGTAGGGTATTACACCACAATGGTGGACTGAACCAGTATAAATCTCGTGTCTCTTGTGCTGTTCCGTTTAGTAGTTTATGTCCCAGCGATTCGGCGAGGTGCGAGACGGTGGAGGGTCGATCCGCCGCACTCCCAAGTGTTCGAACTCAACGGTCTGCGGAACCCGAATCCGACATTTGGCGCGCCGGTAGGGTGCGCCTGAATCTGCCTTTCGTTGCTTCATTCTTCCCGACCACCGCAACCATATCGACGCTTTGCCGGGCCCTAGCTGCTAAGCGCCGAGCCGCCTCCCATGTCGCCTGCAGCTGGCCGTCGGGCGCCCTCGCTGTTCCCGTCACACCGTCAACGCCGCTTATCGGCCGGGCGGAACGAGCAGCAAGCATCGCCCCAGCACCGTCCATGAGGCGGGACGGCCGCACCGCCACGCCACGCTCACCCCCTCGGTTCTTCGTCACGCTTTTCAGCGCCACATGAGCGCTGGGCTGCACATGGACGGCAAGCGAGCTCATGCGCGTAACGAGCCCGTTGCTGACGACGTCTACGAAGAATGGCTCGACCGAAGTCGCCCGAGCTCCGTCGCTGCAGAGGCGCCGCCCGCACTGTCCGTCTCGTTACCGCGCCCGCCCAGCGATAAACTCCGGGCACCTCAGCCGCTTCCTCCTCAAGAAGGCGCCCTGGCCCCAAGGCGCATGGCCCCTGGGCGGAACCCGCTCCGCCAGGCGCCGGGCGCGGCAAGAGCAGAGTTGTCAAGAAAGTTCTCGCCCACGAAGCTGCCCGAGCGCTCCCGCTCCAGCGTCGCCAGACCCTGCGCTGCCCCCAGCCAGGGCGCAAGGAGGCCCGCAAGACCAAGCTCGCCGCCCGAGGCCCTCAGCGGCCACGGCGGGCTGCCAGCGCCTTCACCTCCGCTGCAGCATCGCGTAGCCCGCCAAGTTCAAGCCAGACCTGCCTCGCCACGACGGCACAGCTGACCTCACGGAGTTCCTCCAGCTCACGAGCTGGGCATCGAGGCTGCCAACGGGATGAAAAGGTCATGGCGAACTGGTTTCCCATGGCGCTCAAGGGACGGAGCCCGCACCTGGCTCCTGAATCTGGCCCCAGACACGATCTCTTCCTGGGCCGAGATGCGCACCCGCTTCATCGCCAATTTCTAGGGTACTCGCGACCAGCCACCCGCCGTGAGCGACATGCACCGAATCAAGCAGCAGCCAGGGGAAACCCTGCAAAAGTACATCCAGCGCTTCAACAACGCGTGCCTCAAGATCCCCAGGTTAACGGAGGAGGCCATCATCTCTGCCTTCTCCGGGCGTACTACGACATCAAGATGAAGGAGGGCTGGCGATGCGCGAAGATCTGTGCACCTCCTTGGAGCTGATCAACTTGGCGACCAAGTGCGCCCGTGGCTGAGGAGGCGCCTCTCCCTCCTCGAGCTGCCTGCAGCGGATCCCGAAGAAAAAAGTCCAAGGCCAGGGCGTGAAGCGCAAGGTGGCTGCCGTACTTTCGCGGCCGAACCGGACACCAGCGAGCGTAGATCAGCCCGAGTCCTCCAAGGGCAGTGGGTACTTCGTGTACCACGACCTCCACACCACAACACCAATGAATGCCAAGAGCTCCGGCCCGACGCTGTGAAGGAAGGGTCGGCAGACGCTCGAGCGCAGTGACCGGGCTACTGGTGAGAGGAGGAAGGAATGCGGGGCCATTTGGGAAGACCGCGGCGCGCCAAAGGTGGCGCGACCAAGCTCGCGAGGACCGTTGGCAAGACCCGCCTCGCGAGGGAGGCTGGAGGATCAGCCTCGCGAGGATCGCCGCAGAGGCACGGAGCCTCCCTCGCTGCCGCCGCAGCTAAGGAGAAATGAGGACCGTCATCGGGCCGAGGGGCTCGGGCTTCCCGAACAGCGGCGATCGCTTTGCATCCTGGGCGGAGCTCAAACCCCAGCCTCTCAGCGCATCTTCAAGTAGTTCGCCCGCGAAGTGAATGCAGTCCTCCCCAAGCTCGAGGCCGCGCGCCCTCTCAGGTGGTCGGCATGCGCCATCACGTTCAGCTCAGCGGATCAGCTCAAGTGCGCGGCCACAACCGGAGTTCTCCCGATGCTTTGTTCCCCAATCATTAGCAACGTGCTGGTCACCAAGACCCTCATCGGCCGGCGGGCAGGACTCAGCGCCCTGTCCATGAAACATTCAACAATCTTCAAGTGCCTTACAGTCAGCTTCAGCCAACCAAGCCTTTCTCCGGAGTCACCGGCGGCTCCACGGTCCCGATCGGGCAGGTCCGCCTTCCTGTCACCTTCGGGGCTCGCGACAACTACCACACCGAGCTCATCGACTTCGACGTCGCCCACATTCGCCTGCCGTACAACGCCATCCTCGGGTACCCGATGCTGGCCAAATTCATTGTCGTAACCCACACGCAGCTAACGCGTCCTCAAGATGCCGAAGTGGCGGGGTCATCACGGTGCCTGTGAAGAGAGAGCGAGTGTGCTCCACGGAGCGAGCCTTTCAGAGCCGCATCGCTAGAAGACCAGGACCACAGCAGCAGGAGGCCTCCCGAGCCGCACTCCAAGAAGAAGACATCGCCCGCCCGGCTCCTCAAGAGGCAAGCCCCTCGGGGCCCGCGTCCGGCGGGGGAGCCTCCTTCCATTGCACGGAAGCGGCGCGCCTCCTCGAGCGGGCTCGAGGCTCTCTCTGGAGGGCCGCCCGACCTCGCCAAGGTCACGAGGGAGGCGCTTGGGCACCACGTGGGCGTGCTTGCACGCTTTCCCGCAAGTAGGAGCAAGGCAGGAGGGCCGAACCCTCGGGAGTTCGTCGACAAGGCCATTCGGGAGCTACTGAGTCAAAAGGGTCATGAGGCGATCGCCGCCGACCAGCTGTGGCCCCCATCCGGCGAGGATGGTGGGCTGCGCGTCTGCATCGACATACCGGGGCTCAACCGAGCCGCGTCTCAAGCGCCTCGGCCCTCGCGATTGGGGCGTTGCGAGGCCCGCCCACAGACTACGATCGCGCATGCCTCACGGCCTAAGCGTGGTTGCTGCGCTTCCGGCATCTCATGAGGGCCATCCACGAGGCTCGAGAGGTCAGCCGCGCAGCAGCCCTGGCGGAGATGGAGATGGCTCCCGAGGAGCCAGCGCCTCCGAATCTTCCCGAGGCCCCCGGGCCTGGGGGCTCGTGAGGATCGGCTCCTGCAGCCCACCGAGTCTGCTACACCAACACCCCTTCGTCCCCGACATCACCAGGTGACATCTTTAAGTTTTGTTCCGGCGGGGCGCCTTGAGGCCACATTATTCCCGGGCAGCGTGGGTTCGTCCCTGCGGCATGTATCCCTTTATTTCATGTCATTAGCCTATCCTGTTGGGGCGCCCTCGGCTGCATCATCCCCAAGCCGCTCGGGCCTGCCCCGGTGCATGTATCCTTCTTACGTTTTCCTTAGGATTATGCTCGTTCCACCATGCTTGTTATTTGGTGCCTTTTCACCGGGTGACGGAATCTTGCACGTTAAAGGGGGTGCTGAGCATCGCGACTCGAGGCTCCTACCGGCTCTCGGCCCTCACCCTCTGGTCTTGTACATGGCATCGCGACCTGGCTTGCCAAATGACAGCTGAGACCAGCCGAGAGCGAGGACCCGGGCGACGAGTTTCATCATCTAACCCGGCTTATGTGTTAAAGGGGGTGCACAGGCATCGCGACTCAGGCTCCTGGCTCTCCGCCCTCACCTCTGGTCTTGTTCATGGCATCGCGACCTGGCTTGCCCGGACATTTGAGACCAGCCCGAGCCGGGACCAAGACGTGAGCACCGCATCTGGCCAAATTTGCAGGAACACACTCGAAGATAAGGCCCGAGCCAGCGCAACCCGCCTTGAGGTAGGGCCCCAGAGCCCAGTGGCGGGCTCACGGGTACCCCAACACACCTCGCGAGGCCTCTCGCGCCTCCCAAGCAACTAATGGCATAACTAACGATCGCCACGGCGAGCTCTTGTTCCTTTTGTGGTGAACCTGCAGGGTCCCTCCAAGGAGCACGAAACGACCTCGCCATGCAATCTCGCCCGGCCAAAGCACGGACCTAGCGCCGCACCAGGAAGCATTGTCCTGACCTCGAGATAAGTCACTCGGACACACTAGTTATCGCAACACCATCCCCACACTCAATGCAACCCCGTGTTAGCAACGCCGCTCTCCTTTCTCACGAATGATGGCTGCTTGGCGCCAAGGGGACCCCGAGCATCGCGACTCGGGGCTCTACCGGACCTCGGGCCGCTCACCTCCTGGCCTTGACCACGGCAACGCGACCTGGCATACCAGCGACGGCCGAAGTCGCCTTGGGACTAGGGCCTGTCGGTGCAGAGCATTAGGCCCTCGTGAGGACCGAAAGGAGTAAACTGAGCTAGAACGGAATGAGCATCTCGCCTTTGCTTCATAAAAGGATTATATTGACGGATGGAGCTACAAACATCTTACAAGCCCCGTGGGTATATTCTTGGCTCCTCGCGGGGAACAAAAGGCGCGCATCCTAAGGAATCCCTAACTACGGGGGCATCGCGCAGATGCCATCATCAATAGTGGGCCACCGGTCCGTGCCAACCCCATCCAGATCGGGGGCGGCGATGACTGACGAGCCCGCCCCTGCTCGAGAGCGGCGCGAGCTCGGAGGCTCATAGCGATCGCCGCTCGTCTCGGCGTCGCCAAGAGCTCGGCGGAGTCGCTGGATCCTCCGCGCTTGCCGCCTCGAGGAGCGGCCAAAGGCGGTCTGCGGCCTCTGCCTCACCGCAGCAGACCCCACCACCTCTCCTGGGCAGCACTCCAGCCGACGACCCTCCGCGTCAAGACCTTGAAGGACACCACCAAGCACCATCATTACTCCAGGTGGATCGTGGGGCGCCCTCGCCCTGCAGACCCGGGCGACCTCGCCCAGCCTCGAGTCATGAAGACCTCGCCTGGGCAACTACCGCGACCTCTGCCCGGTCGCGAGGGTGCCGCAACGGTCAGTAGCTGTAGTCCCAGGGTTCCCGCCGGACGACGGAGGCGAAGAAAGAAGGAAGATGAATCCAAGATTTAGGAGGCATGCCGGCGTAAAGCACGAACTCCCGGTAGGAGCCCTCGGCGTGGACTCCAGGGGGGAAGACGCACACCTTCGTGACCCGCCGGCGTCGTCGGCAGTGCCGCTCGTGGCGCCCGGCGTCGCTTCCTTCAGAGCCGCCAATGTGCGCGTACAAGGGAAGAGGGAACCCTGGTGGCGGCCGCTCGCACAAGGGCATGGGCGCCTCCTGGCGAGCGCTCTTGCCCTGACACCAGTGCGCAAGCCGCTTCTTCGGGGGGAGCAGGTCAGGATCCTCTTGAGGATCCTTTCCCTTCTCTTCCGTGGAGAACCGGCGGATCGGAGCCATGGCAACCAGACGAAACAAGGAGGAGGAGAAGCAGAAGGATAGACTGGAAGGGCGCGCCGCTCCCTGCACTTATAACCGGGCGAAGGCCAACCGTCGGCCTCCACGATCACCGTAATCATGACCGACTCGCATGCGTGGACTTGTCGAATCCGGTGGTTTTGGGGCATCGGGAAGCAGCGCGATGCGCCCAATCAACCGCCACGCGGCGCCTAAGGCCGCAGCTGTTAGGGCTCATGACGCCGCGACTTGCCCTTTCGCCTCTCGGCCAAGTTGGGGGCGCCGTGCCAGGGGGGCTACTGTCGGCATTGCGGGAACGGGGTCCCCAGACTTGCTCGCTGCGCCTGCAGCGTGGCTCAAGGAGGCCCAACACGCCCATCGTCATCAACGCAAGCTCAAGACCTCGCGAGGGGCAAGCCTCATGGGCGGACAACAAGGAGCTTCCTCGTGCACGGCCTCGTCAGGCTGGCTCATGAGGAGGCGGAGAGTTCAAGGCAGGGTACCTGCGAGGTGCCCATGACGCAAGCCATGACGCACCAAGGGCACCGGTCGGGCGCCAGCCAAGCAAGTGTCTTCCTTTCCTCTTTGGTGCAAAGGGAGCAAGCGCAGGCGAGAGCATCAAGCAAAGGCATCCATTTCGGTGCAACAAGACCAAGACCAGCCCAACGGCTGGAAGGGAGTCATCATGGAGCCCAAGCAGGCGTCATCACGAGCCTTTGGCGGCGAAGACCAACTTTAGTCGGGATAAGTGTACCGCTGTTCCCTTCAAATGGCCAATTTTGGCGCCCTTCCCGCTCAATATTTGGGAAGAGGCCCAGGGCCTTCACCTATAAATAGGAGTAGGCACCCCCAGGGCAGGGAGATCCGAATCCTCATAAAAAAACCGGTAGCTAGAGCGACTGAACACCACCTAGCAGTTCATCGCTATCGGCATTCTGGGAACGGAGGTCCCCAGACTTGCCTGCCTGCGGCCTGCGGCGTGGCTCGAAGGAGGCCCAGCACGGCCCATCTTCATCAACGCAGCTCAAGACCCTCGCGAGGGCCAAGCCTCATGAAGGGGCGGACGACGAGGAGCTTCCTCGAGCACGGCCTCGTCAGGCTGGCAGCTCATGAGGCGGAGAGTTCAAGGCAGGGTACCTCATGAGGTGCCCATGATGCAAGCCATGACGACCAAGGGCGCTAGTCCGGCGCCAGCCCACGCAGCGTCCTCCTTTCCTCTTTGGTGCAAAGGGAGCAAGCGCAGGCGAGAGCATCAAGCAAAGGCATCCATTTCGGTGCAACAAGACCAAGACCAGCCCAACGGCTGGAAGGGAATCATCGTGGAGCCCAAGCAAAGGCCATCATCACGAGCCTTTGGCGGCGAGAACCAACTTTAGTCAGGATAAGTGTACCCGCTGTTCCCCTTCAAAATGGCCAATTGTTGGCGCCCTTCCCGCTCAATATTTGGGAAGAGGCCGGGGCCTTCGCCTATAAATAGGAGTAGCCACCCCTGTGGCAGGAGGGAGAGATCGAATCCTCATCAAGAAACCCAGAGCTTGAGCAGCTGGACACCACCTAGCAGTTCATCACACCTGCCAAGAATGCAGACCCTCATGAGGCTGTTCTTCCATGTCTTATTCCTCCTCAGCCCAAGAGGCAATCCACCACACCACACTTTGGAGTAGGGTATTACACCACAATGGTGGCCTGAACGATATAAATCTTGTGTCTCTTGTGCTGTTCATTTTAGTAGTTTAGGTCCCAGCGATTGGCCGAGGTGTGAGACGGTGGAGGTTGGATCTCCGCCGCACCCAAGTGTTCGAACCTCAAGGGTCTGCCGGAACCCGAAATCCGACATTTGGCGTGCCAGGTAGGGGTGTGCCGGAATCCACCTTCTGCCACCTCGTGTCCCGTCGCATCGTCATCACTTTGTCCGCCACTGCTGGCAACCCAAATCCTTTGGCGGGGTGGCCCGCCCAGAGCCGCTCCCTCAGGCGACCCGTGCCCAGGCAGCAGCTCAGTCCGCGAGGCGCTGCGGGCCGCGGGCGCGCGAGACAGGCTTCAACGGCTCTCATGCCGCGGCAGGCGCGGTCGGAAGCAAGGGCCTCCAATCACGCTGCGACCATGTCACCATACACCCACCGGGAGCAGGCGAACTCGAGGGACGCGCCACAGTGGCCGAGAGCTGCTGCAGGTGCAGAGCTCTTTGGAGAGCGGCGCGACGCGCTTCTTGGAGCGAGTGGCAGAGCTCCTGGCCGCCCGCCTCGGGGCTCACCCTTCGCACACAGCTTCCATCTCGGGCCAGGCGGCCCGCACAGGGGCTCCATGCGTGCCCGCGGGCTCCAAAGCTACTCCAACACCGGTGGCTGTCAAGGCCGGGCCGGCGGCGGGTTGCCCCACCCCGACCAGCTGGAGAAGAAGGACTCGACATAACCCACGGCCCAGGTGGACCGCCGCGCCACCACCCCACGGTGGGCGCATCAAGCGAGCCGCATGGCGCGCTGAGCACTACGGCGTGGCCCGGGATGACGGCGCCAGAAGAATACGTGCCCCACATGATGGACCAAGGGCACCCGCATGAGGGAGAACAAGGCTCGCTCCTCAGCCCGAGCTTGGGGGATGAGGCGCCAGAAGCTGAGCTCTTCCAGGAGCCTCGGGATTGTCCCACTGGTCGCGCCGGGGCGACGATTATCGGGTACCGCTACTTCCTCAAGAGCAAGCATACGCTAATCATGGATCGCAGGAGGTGCAGGTCGCGCGGCGCGAGCAGCTGCCCGCTCCCAGATCTCCTACCCCTCGGGAGGAGGGCGAGGAGCTGCGGAGAAGTCGAGATCCAACATCACCACCGCGGCGTTGAACAAGGCGTTCTCGGGAGGTAGGCCCTCTGCTGGGAGGTGCCTCGGGGCCTGCCTGGGGCGGAGGACCCGTGGTCGTCAGGGAACTGGCTGGCGACCGCTCTACCCCATCGGCGGCGTCCTGGTTTCCGGTCGTCGTTGATGGCACTAGAGTGTGGCGCAAGGCGGGGCCCTCGTCTGGCGATATGAAGCAAGGCCGGTAGCTGTGAAGAAGGCCCAGTGCCTGTGAAGCTCGCCGCCCCGTGACACTCTCACGTAATAATGAGTGGGGCTGTACATGCCCCGGAGTCTCAGGGGTGCCGGCCTCAGGCCCTGGGGCTCCCTCCCACAACCAGTGGCGGCACTTAGCTCCGCGCTGGTGAGAAGACGTCCAAGACTAGACTAGGTGCCGGACGTGGCTTTTCTTCTGCTTTCTTCGCCTTTCCATTTGGTTGTCGCTTTCCCCCGCTGGATTTAAGTTGGATTCGAATTTGAGATTTGTGTGTGTTCGGGGAAGGGGTGCTTAGTCTCGTTCGAGCAAATCTCTCGCGTTTCGGTTACCACTCCGCCTCGGCTGCCTCCCCTCGCGAGCCCCTCGCGAGCCGGGTCAGGCCTAGCTTGCGCGCAGCCCATCCTGCCGCCGCCGCGTCCTCTCCAGAGGGTTTTTACTGCAGATCCCACGGGTTTGATCGGGGAGACACTGGTCACCGCAGCCTCCCACGAGCTATCTCGTGGCTCGTCTGAAACAAGGTAAATCAGCCAACCAGCACGTCGCTTAGCCAATCACTTGGCGGCGGGCGTATGGCGATGTAGCACCTGCTAACACGATGAACACATGTTTTACATGAGGGCTCCCCTCCCAAAATGCTCTCACAGCCATCGGGCCAAAGCACGAGTTCTATTCATCTGAGGGTAATGGAGCAGGACAATACATAGTCGGTCGGATAAATCCCCAATGCGTCCTCAGGAGCACCTCCCGAGCCGTTGCTGGCATCACTAGCCTCGCCGTCACTGTCTGCGTGGCCATCGGCGGCGTCAGGGCTGTTCACCACGCCGCCCTCATTGGCAGCCACGATCACACCGTCGTTGTCCGAAGCAAAGGCCCTGACGAGAGCATCCACATTGTCTTCCACCCAGTGCGCCAGGTCGCCCCAGACGGCCTGGGGAACTAGGGCGATAGCTGCGTCAAAATCGAAGTGGGGGTCCGTGTTCCGGAGATGACTGAAGACACGAGAAGAGGCGCGCCCAAGCAGCGCGGGGCTCCTCTCCTCCACCAACCTGTTGGCCCTGACCGACCGCGCCTCCAGTCGCGCCACCACGTCGGTGAAGAACTGAAGGTTGTCGTCGTAGTTAACCGCGTGCGGCTCGCCAACAGCCGCCTCGCAGATGTTACCCAAGGCTGTGTTGGCTCTTTCCGGGATCGTGGTAAGCATGGGACCGTGCTCGTGCTCCAGGATTCGCCGCTGACGTATCTCGTCCGCATTCTGGCGCGCGACGGCCTCGGCCTCCTCCACCCGTTGGCGAAGAAGGAGCGCCTCGGCCTGAGAGGTGGTTGACTCCCCCTGCGCCACCTCGAGGGCGGCCCGAAGAGCATCGGCCCGCCGCGTCGCCTCCTCCAGCTTGGCCCTCAAGGCAGCAGTCCTGCCTTCAGCCTCGGTCCTGATCAACCCCAGCCTCACCTCGAACTCGCGCTCGAGGTTCAAGCGCGCCATCGCCACTCGGCGTCCGACCTCCTCCAGGACGCGGGCTTCCCGTGCAGCGACCTCATCCTCCGCCCGCGTCACCAAGCGCTCCCTCGTCTCCAAGCGCTCGTACTCGCGCGCGCGTTCGGCGGCTTCAAGCGTCAACGCCTCCTCACGCTTCTGGAGCTCCGCCGGGTCGCCGGAGGCCACCTTCATCGACGCGAGGGCTGCCTCGCGCAGCTCCACTGCTCCTCCGGTGGTGACACCGGGCAGAGTTCCGTGCCCGCTCCTCCGCCGCCTCTCCGCCGCTGTTAGCTTCCGGGCCTCCTCGGCGGCCCGAACAGTCTCCCAAGAGGCTGCCGGCGACGCCTTGGCCTCTTCATCGTCAAGATCGCGATGGCGCGCAAAGCGACAGCGCCCTCCAGCTCACGCCTCTCTGCGGCCAGCGCAGCCCTCGGCCTCAAGCGCGCGTCTTCATCAGCGAGCTCTTCACCAAGAAGGCTCACCGCGTCTTCCGCCCTTCGAAGAAATCCTTGGCGAAGGGCGCGGCGCTCCCGGGCGCGCTCATGCACGTCTTCCACACCATCAACCGCCCCAAGCGGGCGCCGGGAGCCACAAATCAGCACTCCCCCTCAGGGGTGGGGGGCTGGCACCCAGCGACGGCCGGGCACGCCACGCCGAAGCCCGGCACGAGCCAGCCCACCCCGCACGAAGAGCGCTTGAAGCGCCTCAGCCAATCGCCGTCCACGACCAGGCGAGAAGCCCACGGCAGGCTAGCTATGCCACTAGAAGGCTCGCGAAGAAGGGTCGCGGGGCGCGCAGGGCCTCGACACGCCTCGGGGCGGTTCGCCCCCCTGATCGCCCTCACCACAAGGGCTCCACTGCTCGAAGCACTCAAGGACGGGGGAGGGGGCGAAGCCGAGGGGGACGGCTCCTCACCCATCTCCGTGAGCTCGACAGGAAGGGGCCTGCAGAGCAAGGATCAGTACAAGCAGCAGAAGGATCAGGAGCTGGAGAAGGAGAAGGCTTACTCGTCACTGGAGAAGTACTTCCTACGCTTCAGCAGGCGACAAGGGTAATCATCGCCCAGGGCCTCCCTTCTCTTCCGGAGGGCCTCGAAGTCCATGCGGAAGCGACCCAAGATTTGAGCGCAGGGGTCAGCCTGCGACGAGGGAGAAGCATCAAGGCGACCTGCGTGGGCGCCCGCCGACGTGCTGTTGGTCGCCTCACCAAGAGAAGCAGCAGGGGCCTCGGGTGCTTCATCCGCAGGCGCTGCGGACGGCTGCCTGCCGCCCTCAGCCACGGCGGCATGAGCCTCAGGAGCTGCTCCCTCATGAGCGTCGCTGGACGCTGTCACCCAGCGGGGTCCCCGACCTCTGGCGGCTCGTGCCTCCCCGGCCCGCCACTTGAGGAGGAGTCGCCTTGGCCGATCTGGAAGGCGATCACCACCACTGGATTCTCACGAGGCCCTGGAGGCCAGTGGGCACGGCCCCCATTCGTCAAAGACAGCATCTGGTTCACAAAGTCGCCCTGATTCAGCAGAGGTACAGCAAGGTCCCTCCATTCCGGATGCCACCGGGGTTGGGGTCACCAGTCAGGACCAGGAGCACTGCCCTCGGCACTTCAGGCGTCAGGTCCTCTTTCTGAAGCCTCATACGATCAACAAGCCCGCTGAAGGCCCACATCCGGTGGGAGTGGCGTTGGAGAGGAGCGATACGGCATAGCAGGAACTCCTACACCACCTTGGGCTCTGTCACGGTAAGCTTTCTCAGGAACTCGAAGCGGTGCCAGACGAAGGCAAACCGGGGGCCCTCGAGTGTCACTTGGCCCCAGCCTAAGTTGGGGACAGCAGGCGAAGATGGCTCCGTCAGCAGGGGGCTGGGCACCCCAACGTCCACGTACAGCCACCGCTCACGAAACCCAGGCGAGGACGGGGGAAGGCTGAAGTCAATTCCTGAAGCCGTTGTCTCGGGCGCAGCGATGAAGCTCACGCACCCCGAGCATTGAATGGGGTCGACAAGGCGCAGGGAGAAGAAGTGGCGCAGCAAGGTAACCGAAGGAATGATGCCGGTCATTGCCTCACAAATGAATGCAAATACCGCGAGAAGGGTGATGGATTCAGGACCCAGATGCATCATATGGATCTGGTAATGGGAAAGCACGACATTGAAGAAATCTAAGAAGGTGGGAACCAGTCCTGCCCAAAGGGCGTCGGCGAAGTACCGGACCTCGGTGGGAATCCTGTCAACGGAGAAGCGAGACGCAGGCCAGGCCGTCGTCCTCCCGCACTCATTGAAGATGGTGGCCAGGGCCGAGCGGACCTTGCCCAGGCCCTCTTGGTTGACTATGGCCGGCCAATCGACGGCGGGGGCCGCCGTCGACGGCGAGCGAGGCGGCGGCACAGGTTTCTTCCATTTTCCCTTCCTCGCTGGGGCCATGACGGCAGGAAGGAGATGGGGAAGGTTCGAGATCAGAGTGGATGCAAGAGCTGGAGTTCGAGAGAAGGAAGGACAGGGAGCGCTCAAGCAACAGAAGGGGGAATGGATGTGTACAGCAGCGTGTCCGCCTAGCAAGGCACGAAATAAGGAGGCGTGGGGGAACAGTGCCGCCCACGTCCAATCAACCGCCACGCGGCGCCCAAGGCCGCAGGCTATTAGGGCCCGCGACGCTTCGCACTTGCCCTTTCGCCTCTCTGCTCGGCCAAGTTCGGGCACGCCATGGACACGGGGGCTACTGTCGGCATTCTGGGAACGGGGGTCCCCAGACTTGCTTGCCTGCGGCCTGCGGCATGGCTAGAAGGAGGCCCAACACGGCCCATCTTCATCAACGCAAGCTCAAGACCCTTGCGAGGGGCCAAGCCTCGCGGGGCGGACGATGAGGAGCTTCCTCAGGCACGGCCTCGTCAGGCTGGCTCATGAGGAGGCGGAGAGTTCAAGGCAGGGTACCTCGCGAGGTGCCCATGGCATAAGCCATGACGACCAAGGAAGCGATCGAGGCGCTAGCCCGCGCAGCGTCCTCCTTTCCTCTTTGGTGCAAAGGGAGCAAGCGCAGACGAGAGCATCAAGCAAAGGCATCCATTTCGGTGCAACAAGACCAAGACCAGCCCAACGGCTGGAAGGGAGTCATCGTGGAGCCCAAGCAGGCGTCATCACCAGAGCCTTTGGCAGGCGAGGACCAACTTTAGTCAGGATAAGTGTACCCGCTGTTCCCTTTCAAAATGGCCAATTGTTGGCGCCCTTCCAGCTCAATATTTGGGAAGAGGCCCAGGGCCTTCGCCTATAAATAGGAGTAGCCACCCCCTGGGCAGGAGGGGAGAGATCCGAATCCTCATCAAGAAACGAGTAGCTAGAGCAACGGACACCACCTAGCAGTTCATCGCACCTGCCAAACAGACCCTCATGAGGCTGTTCTTCCTTATCTTATTCCTCATCAGACAAGAGGCAATCCACCACACCACACCTTTGGAGTAGGGTATTACACCACAATGGTGGCTTTGAACCAAGTATAAATCTTGTGTCTCTTGTGCTGTTCTGTTTAGTAGTTTAGGTCCCAGCGATTCGGCGAGGTGCGAGACGGTGGAGGGTTGGATATCCGTGCGCACCCCAGTGTTCGAACCTCAAGGGTCTGCCGGAACCCGAAATCCGACAATCGCACCCGCCAAGAACAGACCTTCACGAGGCTGTTCTTCCTTGTATTGTTCCTCATCAGCCCAAGAGGCAATCCACCACACCACACACTGGAGTAGGGTATTACACCACTATGGTGGCCTGAACCAGTATAAATCTCGTGTCTCTTGTGTTGTTTCGTTTAGTAGTTTAGGTCCCAGCGATTCGGCGAGGTGCGAGACAGTGGAGGGTCGGATCTCCGCGCGCACTCCAGTGTTTGAACCTCAAGGGTCTGCCGGAACTCGAAATCCGACAGCGTCCTGGAGGTCGCCGCGCCGCCCGGAGTCGGCACAACGACACCCCCAGGCCCGCGCCCGCTGGGGAGCCAGCTCCGTCCTGTCCGTGCGGCGGCGACGGTTGTCGATGCACAACGCGCCGCCGCCAGTTCGACTGGCTGGGTGGTGCTGGTGCTTTCGCGGGCTGCGGCTCGAGTCTGTTCGCGGCCGGTCGCTCTGCAGCGTCCGCGATCGGCACGGGCTGTTCGCCCCCAACGTGCCGATCGCCGTGGCCGTCTTCTTCTTATGGGCCATGGCGACGAAGAATCGCTAGGCTAACTACCAGACCAGATTCTCACAAACGCGCCCCCTACCTGGCGCGCCAAAGAAGTCGGTGGGAAATGACACCTATGGGATCACAAGAATCCCTACTGCGGTTGCGGTGCGCGGGGTTGAGAGAAGAGCGGGTCTAACAGAGAAGCAATCCAGGTTCGGGCCGTGAGGATGCGTAAAACCCTACTCCTGCTTTGGTGGATGTATTCTTTGTTGTTGAGCTAGATACGGGGTGTAACGAGCTCCAAAAAGCCGAATCCTTCTCCTGGTCGCCTCGGGCCTCCTTTTATAGGTGAAAGGGGCTGCCACAGTGGCACACAAGAGGTGGAAAGGTCTACAGTGGCACGAGGTTATCCCTCGTGTTACAGGACAAGGTGCATTTAATGCATCACTTAGGTGTCCTCTTACTTTATCGGGGAGGGGGTGAGGCCCGTCCCGTCCGTCGCCGCTCCTCCAGGCTTTGACACGCGCCCTAGTCGGAGGTGCATGCGGTGCCATGTAGGCAGGCAGGCAGCTGAGGTGGCGCTGTGGTGGAGCCTCCACGAAGAGCTGCATGTAGCCACGCAGGTGCCTGCCCAGCTTGTTGGGTCGACAGCTGCATGCGAACGGCGGTGGAGACTTGGCTGGTGCGGGCCTGATGGTGGCACTGCTGGCACGCTTGGCGAGGGCCCGGCAAGGGTCTTGCCGTGGTGTGCATGCGTCCCCGGCAAGGATCCTGCCGGGGGTCTTGTGGGTTCCTTCGGCGAGGATGGCTGCCTTCTTATCCTCACTTGATCTTGACTATTCTTTGTCTTCACAAACATCTGCATGCCACCACAGAGGTGCCTCTCGAGCCCTGTCCCAACACATGTGTTGAGTGTTGGTGGGCTCAAGGGTGGCTCGCTCGACTGGCGTGGGCAAGCTGCCCCGGCAAGGGTCTTGCCGGGGCCGCTGGGGCTGCCCCGGCAAGGATCCTTGCCGGGGAAACCTGCTTCACCCATCTGATCTTTATGGCCTTGGTCCTTGTCGTCGCTTTGCCTCGTCTTGGGCTTCGTTCTTACCTTGGCTCACCTCCTCCGCTCTGCTTGGTGTGGCTGTGGGCGTGGCTCCGACTGCCCGTGCACAGGTAAAGGGGTACAAAAATGTGCCCTTAGTTTTGTACACCGACACCAAGGGGAGTGCCCATACCCATGTGATTATGCCTCCTTCTTTGTTGGTGAAGAGGATGGTGGTGAGGTTGACTTAGTTGATGGCATAGACTTCTCCCTTAATTTGCGCTTGAGGACAAAATTTTGGTCCCTCAAATCATCAATCTCCCACTCTAGGGTTAATATCTTTTTGCATAGGTCCTGCTTATTTTCCTGCAAGAGACGAAAAGGGATAAACTCGATCTTTGGTTTCTTTACCCTATCAGGGAGACGTGACCTTTTGAACTCCACATGCATGTCCCCAGGTTGAGGTAATGGGGCTTCATCTTCATCTGAGCTCGTCTCCTCCTTCCCCTTGGGTTCACAGTCCTCCTCTTCCTCCGTGGTCCAACCATCGTGCTCCACATCTCCATAGACCTTAGGATTTGCTAGGTAATAATCCACATAGCTTTCTCCTTCCGAATCCTGGGACGACATGTTGACAAACCTGATAGAGAATAGCTCGAAACAAGAACAGAGGATATTTGCGTGATACGGGAGTCAAAACCTTCGGGAGATTATATAATGAATTTTTACCGACCAAAATACGTATCGTGCAAGAAAACGGAGTCCAGAAGGCACACGAGGTGCCCACAAGGTAGGGGGCGTGCCCAGGGGGGTAGGGCGCGCCCTCCACCCTCGTGGGGCCCTCGTGTCCTTCCCGGACTGCTACTTATTTTTCTATTTTTCTAAATATTCCAAAACAGAGAAATATTGCTTTAAAAATTGTTTTGGAGTCGGTTTACTTACCGTACCACATACATATTCCTTTTCAGAGTCTGAAACGTTCTGGAAAGTGTCTCTTATGTATTCCTCCGGGGTTACGGTTTCAATAACATTGGTTTCAACATTTATAGGATTACCTGAAATATAATGTTTGATTCTTTGACCGTTCACCACCTTCGGATTTGTGCCTTCGAAGTTGTTGATTTTTATGGCACCGGAACGATAGACCTCCTCGATAACGTAGGGGCCTTCCCATTTAGAGAGAATTTTTCCTGCAAAAAATCTTAAACGAGAGTTGTATAGCAATACATAATCACCTACGTTAAACTGACGCTTTTGTATCCTTTTATCATGCCATCTTTTAACTTTTTCTTTAATCAACTTGGCATTTTCATACGCTTGGGTTCTCCATTCATCAAGTGAGCTAATATCAAATAACCTCTTCTCACCGGCAAGTTTCAAATCATAATTGAGCTCTTTAATAGCCCAATATGCCTTATGTTCTAGTTCGAGAGGTAAGTGACATGCTTTTCCTTAAACCATTTTATACGGAGACATACCCATATGATTTTTATATGTAGTTCTATAAGCCCATAATGCATCATCAAGTTTCTTGGACCAATTCTTTCTAGACCTATTGACAGTCTTTTGCAAAATTAATTTGAGCTCTCTATTACTCAATTCTACTTGACCACTAGACTGCGGGTGATAAGGAGATGCAATTCTATGATTAACATCATATTTAGCAAGCATTTTACGGAAAGCACCATGAATAAAATGTGAACCACCATCAGTCATTAAATATCTAGGGACTCCAAACCTCGGAAAAATAACTTCCTTAAGCATTTTAATAGAAGTGTTATGATCAGCACTACTAGTTGGAATAGCTTCTACCCACTTAGTAACGTAATCAACAGCAACTAAAATATGTGTATATCCATTAGAGGCAGGAGAAGGTCCCATATAATCAAAGCCCCAAACATCAAATGGTTCAATAACAAGTGAATAATTCATAGGCATTTCTTGACGTCTACTAATATTACCAATTCTTTGACATTCATCACAAGACAAGACAAACTTACGGGCATCCTTGAAGAGAGTAGGCCAATAAAAACCGGATTGCAATACCTTATGTGCAGTTCTATCTCCAGCGTGGTGTCCTCCATAAGCTTCGGAGTGACACTTGAGTAGGATCTGTTCCTGTTCATGCTCAGGTACACAACGTCTAATAACACCATCTACTCCTTCTTTATAAAGATGTGGGTCATCCCAAAAGTAATGTCTCAAATCATAGAAGAACTTTTTCGTTTGCTGGTATGTGAAAGTAGGTGGTATGAATTTAGCAACTATGTAATTAGCATAATCAGCATACCATGGGGTACTACGAGAAGTATTTATGACATTTAGTTGCTCATCAGGAAAGCTATCATCAATAGGTAGTGGGTCATCAAGAACATTTTCTAACCTAGACAAGTTGTCTGCAATAGGGTTCTCAGCTCCTTTTCTATCAACAATATGCAAATCAAATTCTTGTAGCAGAAGAACCCATCTAATAAGTCTAGGTTTAGCATATTTCTTCTCCGTAAGGTATTTAATAGCAGCATGATCAGTGTGAATAGTTACTTTAGAATCAACAATATAAGGTCTGAACTTATCACAAGCAAATACAACTGCTAAGAATTCCTTTTCAGTAGTAGCATAATTTCTTTGAGCATTGTCTAGAGTCTTACTAGCATAATGGATAACATTTAATTTCTTATCAACTCTTTGCCCTAGAACAACACCTACAGCATAATCACTAGCATCACACATAATTTCAAAGGGTAAATTGCAATCAAGTGGCTGAACAATAGGTGCAGAGATCAATGCTTTCTTAAGTATTTCAAATGCTTCTACACAATCATCATCAAAGACAAATGGTATATCTTTTTGTAATAAATTAGTAAGAGGCCGAGAAATTTTTGAGAAGTCCTTAATGAACCTCCTATAAAACCCGGCTTGACCAAGGAAACTTCTTTTACCTTTGTGTCCTTGGGACATGGCATCTTTTCAATAGCATCAACCTTGGCTTCATCAACTTCAATACCTCTTTCAGAAACTTTATGCCCCAAGACAATACCTTCATTAACCATAAAGTGGCACTTTTCCCAGTTCAAGACAAGATTAGTTTCTTCACATCTCTGCAAAACTCGATCAAGATTGCTCAAGCAATCATCAAAATAATATCCATAGACGGAAAAGTCATCCATGAAAACCTCACAAATCTTTTCACAAAAGTCAGAGAATATAGCCATCATGCATCTTTGAAAGGTAGCAGGTGCATTACATAAACCAAAAAGCATACGTCTATAAGCAAAAGTACAAAAAGGGCAAGTAAAAGTGGTCTTTGATTGATCCTTAGCCGACACAGGTATTTGAGAGAAACCATAATAACCATCTAGAAAGCAATAGTGTGTATGTTTGCATAATCTTTCTAGCATCTGATCGATAAAAGGTAAGGGGTAATGATCTTTCTTAGTAGCCTTATTTTATTTGCGGAAATCAATTACCATCCTATAACCTGTAATAATTATTTGTGGAATCAATTCATCTTTATCATTAGGAAACAGTAACACCTCCCTTCTTAGGGACACAATGGACAGGACTTACCCACTGACTATCAGCAACGGGATAAATTATACCTGCCTCTAGAAGCTTTAGTATTTCTTTTCTTACCACTTCATTCATTTTAGGATTAATCCTTCGTTGATGATCACGGACTGGTTTGGCATCTTCTTCCACATTTATTTTATGTTGACATAGAGTGGGACTAATGCCCTTAAGATCATCAAGAGTATATCCAATAGCAGCACGGTGCTTCTTCAGAGTTTTCAATAATCTTTCTTCTTCATGCTCTGAAAGGTTAGCACTAATAATAATAGGATATATCTTCTTTTCATCAAGACAAGCATATTTAAGATTACCAGGCAACGGTTTAAGCTCAAACACGGGATCACCCTTGGGTGGAGGAGGATCCCCTAAGATTTCAACAGGCAAATTGTGTTTCAGAATAGGTTCTTGTTTAAATAATACTTCATCTATTTCCCTTCTTTCATTCATAAACATATCATTTTCATGGTCTAGCAAATAATGTTCTAAAGGATCACTAGGAGGTACGGCAATAGAAGCAAGACCAATAATTTCATCCTTACTAGGCAATTCTTCTTCACGGTGTTGTTTACTAAACTTAGAGAAATTAAACTCATGGGACATATCACCCAAACCAATAGTAACAACATTCCTTTCGCAGTCTATTCTAGCATTGATAGTATTCAAGAAGGGTCTACCAAATATAATGGGACAAAAGCTGTCTTGTGGGGAACTGAGAACAAGAAAATCAACAGGATATTTAGTTTTCCCGCACAAGACTTCAACATCTCTAACAATTCCGACTGCTGATATAGTATATCTATTGGCAAGTTTAATTGTAACATCAATACCTTCTATCTCAGCGGGTGCAATATCATGCATAATTTCGTTATACAAGTCATAAGGTATAACACTAGCACTAGCACCCATATCACATAAGCCATGATAACAATGACCTCCTATTTTCACAGAAATAACAGCACGCCTACCACAGGTCTATGTTTATCTTTAGCACAAGGTTTAGCAATTCTAGCAGTTTCACCACAGAATTGAATTAACATGCCCATCAATATTATCAGCCAAGAGATCTTTAACAATAGCAATATTAGGTTCAACTTTAACTTGCTCAGGAGGTGTATAAGTTCTAATATTACTTTTACAAACCACATTTGAAGCTTTAGCATGATCCTTTATCCTAACAGGGAAAGGTGGTTTCTCAACATAAGAAGTAGGAACAATGGGATCATTATAAGTGACAGTCTTTTTTTCAACTTTAATAGGTGCAGCTACTTTTACTTCTATGGGAGGATGATATTTGAACCACTTCTCCTTGGGGAGATCAACATAAGTAGCAAAAGATTCACATAAAGAAGCTACTATCTCAGAGTCAAGTCCATATTTAGTGCTAAATTTACAGAAAACATCGGTATCCATAAAAGACATAACACAATCATACTTAGGTGTCATACCTGACTCCTTACCTTCATCGAGATCCCAATCTTCAGAGTTGCGTTTAATTATATCCAATAAATTCCATTTGAATTCAATAGTCTTCATCATAAAAGAGCCAGCACAAGAAGTATCGAGCATGATGCGATTGTTTTCAGAAAGCCGAGCATAAATTTTTTTGAAGAATTATTTCTCTTGAGAGCTCATGATTGGGGGACGAATATAACATTGATTTAAGCCTCCCCAAGCTTAAGCGATGTTTTCTCCTTCGCGAGGCCAAAAGTTATAAATATAATTGCGATCATGATGAACAAGATGCATAGGATAATACTTCTGGTGAAGTTCCAACTTCATTTGTTTATAGTTCCATGATCCCGTATCATCACATAGCCTATACCATGTCGATGCATCTCCCTTCAAAGATAAAGGTAAGACCTTCTTCTTAACAACATCATCGGGTATACCTGCAAGCTTAAATAATCTACAAACTTCATCCACATAGAGTAGATGTTCATCAGGATGCTTTGTTCCATCTCCTGTAAAAGGGTTATCAAGCAGTTTTTCTAACATACCCGAAGGAACTTCAAAGGGAATAATTTCATTTTTAGTAGGTTCAGTAGGTTGAGGAGCAACTCTTTGCTCTACTGGTCGGGGTGAAGATACCCCAAGCAAGCCCCTCAGAGGATTACTTTCCATAGTAACAAGTGACAGTAAATTTCAGCACACTATATAATTTTTTCCTTACCAAAGGCGCTTCACTCCCAGGCAACGGCGCCAGAAAAGAGTCTTGATGACCCACAAGTATAGGGGATCTATCGTAGTCCTTTCGATAAGTAAGAGTTTCGAACCCAACGAGGAGCAGAAGGAAATGATAAGCGGTTTTCAGCAAGGTATTCTCTGCAAGTACTGAAATAAGTGGTAACAGATAGTTTTGTGATAGGATAATTTGTAACGAGCAACAAGTAACAAAAGTAAATAAAGTGCAGCAAGGTGGCCCAATCCTTTTTGTAGCAAAGGACAAGCCTGGACAAACTCTTATATAAGGAAAAGCGCTCTCGAGGACACATGGGAATATCGTCAAGCTAGTTTTCATCACGTTCATATGATTCGCGTTCGGTACTTTGATAATTTGATATGTGGGTGGACCGGTGCTTGGGTGCTGTTCTTACTTGAACAAGCATCCCACTTATGATTAACCTCTATTGCAAGCATCCGCAACTACAACAAAAGTATTATGGTAAACCTAACCATAGCATGAAACATGTGGATCCAAATCAGCCCTTACGAAGCAACGCATAAACTAGGGTTTAAGCTTCATCACTCTAGCAACCCATCATCTACTTATTACTTCCCAATGCCTTCCTCTAGGACCAAATAATGGTGAAGTGTTATGTAGTCGACATTCACATAACACCACTAGAGGCTAGACAACATACATCTCATCAAAATATCGAGCGAATACCAAATTCACATGACTACTAATAGCAAGACTTCTCCCATGTCCTCGAGAACGAACGTAACTACTCACAAAGCATATTCATGTTCATAATCAGAGGGGTATTAATATGCATAAAGGATCTGAAGATATGATCTTCCACCAAATAAACCAACTAGCATCAACTACAAGGAGTAATCAACACTACTAGCAACCTACTAGTACCAATCCCGGACTTGGAGACAAGAATTGGATAC
Source organism: Aegilops longissima (assembly GCA_021605205.1). Taxonomy (NCBI): domain Eukaryota; kingdom Viridiplantae; phylum Streptophyta; class Magnoliopsida; order Poales; family Poaceae; genus Aegilops; species Aegilops longissima. Next base: position 22,505 of record JAHIAM010003251.1, read on the forward strand.
AAGAGATGAACTAGGGTTTTGAGATGAGATGGTGCTGGTGAAGATGTTGATGGAGATTGCCCTCTCCCGATGAGAGGAGCGCTGGAGATGACGATGGCGATGATTTCCCCCTCCCGGAGGGAAGTGTCCCCGGCAGAACAGCTCTGCCGGAGCCCTAGATTGGTTCCGCCAAGGTTCCGCCTCGTGGCGGCGGAGTCTCGTCCCGAAAAAGACCTCATATAGCAGAAGATGGGCATCGGAGAACCAACAGGGGTCCCAAGAGGTAGGGGGCGCACCCTGGGGGGTAGGGCGCGCCCCCCACCCTCGTGGACAGGTGGGCCCCCCTCTGGTGAACTTCTTTCACTGGATATTTTTATTATTTCCAAAAATGACTTTCATGGAGTTTCAGGACTTTTGGAGTTGTGCAGAATAGGTCTCTAATATTTTCTCCTTTTCCAGCCCAGAATTCCAGCTGCCGGCATTCTCCCTCCTAATGTAAACCTTGTAAAATAAGAGAGAATAGGCATAAGTATTGTGACATAACGTGTAATAACAGCCCAAAATGCAATAAATATCGATATAAAAGCATGATTCAAAATGGACGTATCATATATATAGCCTCCACACAAAATCTAACCGTTACACACAATTTACCAAACTTGGTGGGACCGAATCATTAAACTCGGTTAGACCGATTTAGTTCATAATGTGACCGTTAGGACTTTCGGTGGGACCGACATGTCAACTCGGTGAGACCGATTTCGTTAGGGTTAGGGCATAACATAATCTCGGTGAGACCGATTACACAAACTCGGTGAGACCAATTTTGGTAATAGACAAACGGAGATTTGGTCAGACAAACTCGGTGGGACCAATTCGCTCATCTCGGCTAGACCAAAACGTTACGAAAGGGAAACAGAGAGTTTGCATTGCAATCTTGGTGGGACCGATCGCTCATCTCGGTTTGACCGAAATGTTACAAAGGGAAACAGAGAGATTACAATTCCATCTCGGTGAGACCGAGATCCCTATCGGTGATACCGATACGACTAGGGTTTCTGGCAGTGGCTATGTCAATTGAACTCGGTAGCGCCGGATAGACAGTTTCGGTGGGGCCGAGTTTGACTTTTGGTTTGGGACAAATGTGGATGTGAGAAAGTAGTTGAGGGTTTTTGGAGCATATCATTAAGCACTTTGAGCAAGAAACTCATTAAGCAACAACCACCCCCTCGTGATAGTATTGGCTTTTCCTATGGACTCAATGTGATCTTGGATCACCTAAAATGAAAAAGTAGAGTCTTGTGCTTTGAGCTTGAGCCAATCCTTTGTCCTTAGCATTGAGCTTTCCTGAAATATTTATCTTGAAATAGCGTTAGCTCAATGAGCTATATGTTGTTAGGAATTACCAAAACCACCCTGGGATAGTTGCACTTTCACTGTATCGTCATAAGTGATTGACGAGGGATACAAAAGAGCATTAGTTTGATGTACGAACATGGTTAATAGACATATGTAGTATGTATCAAAAGCAGGAAGGCATGTCATTATCGAAGGTATAATGTGTAAAGTAAGCAGATGCAATTTAACCAAATTGGAAGCAATACAAGCTAGATACCATATGCAACATGCAACCACATTTGACAATGCGAAGTTAAAGCAAGCACCTGGGATGGTTGTTGTGGCAATTGAGATCATCAACTACAGAGCTATGTTTACTGTCTCCAAGCTGCGACATTTGCATCCTTTAGAGCATCAAACGCTTAGTACTTATCTTGAATTACACTTGAGTGACTTCATCTTTTCTTTTCAGCATTCATCAACCTTTGCGTCGAGTCTGAAATACCAATGCATAAAAAAACAATAGTGTGAGTATGGGTGAAGTGTGTGCACAATTAGTACAGTGTAAAGGTAGCAGATAGCAGGTCGGTGAGAAATAAATGACGGGAGACATATGATAGCTCTACAACATGCATGGCACACTAAATTACTACATGATTCTATGAAAATAACATTTGACTGAAAACAAATAGGTCAGTCCATTTTTTCTGCACCATCCGATGTACAAAGAACGGGCAGATCGCCTTCATCTACCTCCAGCCAGTCAGTGTTGACGATCTTCCTTGAAATGGCAGCGACCACTGGCCCAGTCCCCTGCCTGCGCTCTCCCCTCGACCTCACCGCACCGCCGTGCTTGGCACCGTCCCCCGGCAATCCATTCAAGCCCCTCCGACCTCCAGATCGGGCGCAAGCAGCTCCTGCGCCCCACACCCCTATGATAGACACCGATGCGCCGCTTCCCCGGCGAACAGGCGGACTAGGTGCTCCGCGCGCCTAAGCAGGTGCTGCTTCTTCTAATTGCGGTTCGACTGACCCTGAATTGAAATCCAGGTAGGCTACTGACCTCTAGCAAAGGCGAAATAGTAAAGGCAGGAAACCTTGTGCATTTAGTATCATGATGAAGATGCAGTAAGAAGCGCTCAACTAGTTTCTTTCGTTGTGAGCAGAGACGTAAGATTTGCATGAATAAGGGAAGATGAGTACCTCTTTCTGCTGGCAGTGTTGTGTCCTCCTTCTGTTTTTCCAACGATCTTCTTGTGGTTTGCTGGAAACGATAAGTTGTGGAGGACGGTGCAGCCTTGGACGAACCCATGGCCAAGTTGTTGAGTGTGGTGCGGTGGCCGTCTGTCAGTGGCGGGGAAGCAGATCCGAGGCGGCGAACGACGGCGTAGCGGGAACAGCTCCGGTGCGGTGGATGGTTGCGACAGTGGAGCGGCAGCAGTGAGGCGCAGGACGGTGTGGTCGGAGTGGTTCTAGTACGGCGCATGTCGGCGTCGGCATCGTGGAGGCAGCTCTACCTCGGCTTCAGCTGCTAAGTCCATGAGGTTGTTGTGGTTGCGGTTGCGTTGGACGACGACGTTGGGGTACCGGCTCCGGCGTGATGGAGTTAGGCGGCGGTGGATTGGCCGCTATGGGGTGGAGGACGGAGGAGGCTGGGGTTTCGCGGCTGGTGGAGAGGGCGTTTTGGCACCCACGGAGTATGAATGGGGAAACAGAGGGAGGCGGGGAACTAAGGGGGAACAATGTTTCGTTTTGGGATGTGCTTGTTTGAAATTTGGGGAAAGTTACAAACTTTGCCCCGATCTAAAATTTTAGACATATTATGGGTTGGGGGTAGGACAGTAATCTCAGGTGTCCCAAATGTGGGCGGGATAGATTTCGGCCGAGCGCATGGGTGTTTAGGCTCCCACGACATATGAATGCTTCTCGGAGGCGGTTGAGACTGGCATCTTGGTGAAGTTACAAACCTACCCCGGTTTAGACCTTTGGACATCGGGCCGATAGACTACACGGGCCAGAGTCAGGACAGTAATTTCCTACCACCAAACATTTGTCTCGCGTGGTTTCGGGTGACCAGAGGCCTATTTGGCACTTTGTTCAATATTTGGGAGTAGAAGCATTAACGTTTTCGGTTCTCTTGAATTGAACATTCAGGATTTGTCAAACTTCACATATCTTTACTCTTGAAAATCCTAACGCCATGATTATTTTGGAATGGAGGTGGTACATTTGAATATACATTGTACACGATTATATATTGAAAAAATATGCAACTTACCTCAGTTCATGCATGGTTCCAGATATAATCTCCTTGGTTGCAAAAAAAAGGTTAGGCATGCGTATGATATATATATATATATATATATATATATATATATATATATATATATATATATATATATATATATATATATATATATATATATATATATATATATATATATATAGCATGTTCAAACGCACAACAAAGATTGATGCCCCCTTTTACATCTGATTTACAAATGCCATTATCTCGGGTTCAAATAGATGAATGCACTTCCTATGAATTCGAATCTTCGAAACCCCCTTTATGTTGAATTCGACATGTATTTTATTTCATAGCTAGCAATTTGAAATGTATCCATGCAAGTGACAAATGTATAAAGTGCTTCACACAAACAACATGGAGTGCACTAATTAATGTTTATATATGAATTGCAAAAGCATCCATTGCCTGTATTTCAAACCGCTCTCACTCTATGGATCGATAATATGAAATAAACACATGCACATGCTAGAATTCAATAGAGTATGGGTGTCTGATAGACCGATTTTCGTCCATACGCAGTTTGCAAAATTCATGATCTCATCCAAAAATAATAATTCCATTTATATTTTAATTTAATGCGTAGAACCACCTTTTACACGTAGATGCACTATGCCTTGGCCCGTTCTCACAAACGCGCTATATATCTCTCTATCTACCGCATAAGTGCACACACTTTATATGTATCGGCATTTCTCTTTCACACATGCTCACAATCTCTCTCGGGGTGTCGGGGAGTCTCACGCACATGCTCTCTCTGTATCTCTCTATCCTCTCTCTTTCTGACTAGTATGTACCACTCTTTTCACTAATCTCAGTTGGAAAACACTATTTCTCTCACATGCATATATACACACGCAAGGTCTCTACTAGCCCTCTATACGCACATATATGTGCCTACGTGTCTCCCTTACGCACATTATCTTTAGGCCTCTCGCACACATTCCCCCAGCACACCTCTCTCTTAGTAGTTGGCAGATATGATTCCATCATATCATAGGATATCCCGACTGTTAGGCTGGATGGTATCTGAGGCAAAGTTTTACCCTAGTTCGGACCCTTGCGGTTGAGGGAAAAGCCTACTCTGCATTGTATATTAGTGATAGGGGTGTGTACAAAGTACACATGAATACCAGGCATTGTGCGTGTGTGTATACTATCGACGAACTAGCCCCAAGCTTCTATAACATCTGGGGCCTAGGGTTACAAATCATATATAGCGGCTTATCACCGGTGGGGATCTGTCCTCGGGACTCTGGTAGCTAACCGTGTTGTGCGCCGAGTCCTCCAGATGGGTCTTCGTATAACGCGTCTCGATCCAACCTATGTGGTGCAGGATGGAATCGACCCATGAGTCCTCATGTTGACCCACCACAACTAGAAATGATGCGCCCACCACACCACACACACAATCGGCCACTAAGAAAATAAGCATATACAATAGTACAATGTTATACATGAAAGTTAATTGCATGGTGCATCCAAAAATATTTGTTCTCCATTGTGAATGTTTATATATTCTCACGGGAAAGAGAAAACAAAGGGCATATCTCTCCTTGTCTCCACCGGACATCCCCTCTTTATACACCACTTTCACGTACGCACACAAACTATCTCTCGCCCCTCTAGAAGTATGCATGCCCACGACACATTCACGCATGACGGTCATCGTATTTCAAGCTAAAGCACTATACGGTCTTGGAGTTCAGAATATGCTCATTATAAATCACATGTATACATTCTCGTGGTGATCATACGGTATCTAGCTCACGATACGTCTCCGTATTTTCTTGATGACACTAACGGACTTTGCATTTGATGCGTGCTCCGTATTTTGTCGACGACACTTACGGTCATTGTATTTGAAGCGAAAGCACGATATGGTCACTGGACTTCAGAATAAGCTCATCACGGTCACCACATACATTTTTTCATGCTAATCAACATGTGGTTGGATGGTTAGGAGGACAGTGGTTTCTCGAGCCCACCAGGGTTAAAGTCCCGGTGCTCGCATTTATCCTGGGTTAATTTCAGTATTTTCCGGCGATGTGCGATCAGTGGGAGGAGACGTTCCACTCGACTACGAGGCACCTATGGTGACTTTGTAAAATCTCAAGATCATATGCTGGCCCACTCTCTCAAAGGTGCTCATAGGGGTAGGGTCTGCGTGTGTGCGCTTATAGTGGTGAGTGCTTCCGCGTATATATGATCCCTTGCGTCTGTACCGTGTTAAAAAAATACATGTCATGATTATACGGTCACTGGCTCACCCGTACAACTCCGTATTTTGTTGATGACACAATCAATTGACCAGTCAAACGTTCCACGTGGCGCAACTAGTGTTGCACCATCGGGGAGCGTAACCGTGGGGCCCACCTGTCAGCCCGTATATGAAAGAAAGAAATGGTAGTTTGAGTCTGTAGTGTGTTAATAAAATACATTTTAGGGTGATCATACGGTCACTGGCTCACCATACAGCTCCATAATTTTTTGATGACACGATCAATTGACCAGTCAAACGGTCCACATTCAGCAGCGCACATTACCATAGGGCCCACCCGTGATAACCCACAAGTGTAGGGGATCGCAACAGCTTTCGAGGGTAGAGTATTCAAGCCAAATTTATTGATTCGACACAAGGGGAGCCAAAGAATATGCTCAAGTATTAGCAGTTGAGTTGTCAATTCAACCACACCTGGATAACTTAATATCTGCAGCAAAGTATTTAGTAGCAAAGTAATATGATAGTAGTGGTAACGGTAACAAAAGAGTAATGAAAGCAAAAGTAATATGTTTGGTGTTTTGTAGTGATTGTAACAATAGCAACAGGAAAGTAAATAAGCGTAAACCAGTATATGGAAAGCTCGTAGGCATTGAATTGGTGATGGATAATTATGCCGGATGCGGTTCATCATGTAACAGTCATAACATAGGGTGACACAGAACTAGCTCTAATTCATCAATGTAATGTAGGCATGTATTCCGAATATAGTCATACGTGCTTATGGAAAAGAACTTGCATGACATCTTTTGTCCTACCCTCCCGTGGCAGCGGGGTCCTAACGGAAACTAAGAGATATTAAGGCCTCCTTTTAATAGAGAACTGGAACAGAGCATTAACACATAGTGAATACATGAACTCCTCAAACTATGGTCATCACCGGGAGTGGTCCCGATTATTGTCACTTCGGGGTTGCCGGATCATAACTCATAGTAGGTGACTATAGACTTGCAAGATCGGATCACTAGTAGAAAAAGGACCTAATGTGAGAAACATTAGTCCCGGTTTGATTTTGGCCCGGTACAAATGGTACCATTAGTGCCGGTTCGAATGGCTATGCATTAATGCCGGTTCGTTTTGAACCTTTAGTACCGGTTCGTGCCACGAACCGGTGCTAAAGGGGTGGTGGAGTCAAGCGTCGGGCGGGGCCATGATCACCTTTAGTACCGGTTCGTGGCACAAACTGGTACTAAAGGGATAACCTTTAGTACCGGTTCGTGAACCGGTACTAAAGGGTTTTGACCTATAGTACCGGTTCGTGGCACAAACCGGTACTGAAGGGCAATTTTCAAACTCTACCCCCCTGTGTATCGCCATTTAAGTTTTGAAAAATACAAAAGAAAATGATAAAAAATTCAAAAAATAAAATTCTTCGAGATGTGGTTATATTACTACATCTACTAGTTAGGAAAATTAAAAAACTTAAATTTGGACATGTTTTGCAAAAAGTGTAGGGAAAATGTAAAACGGCTATAACTTTTTCATACGATGTCGGAAAAAATGTTTAATATATCAAAAAATTCAGCACGAAAAACCGCATCCGATTTTGACCGCCTACGGCATGTTTGCAATTTTTTAGAATCCTCAAATTCCAAAAGGAGAAAAAGATACGCTCAAATTTAAGTTTTTTAATTTTGGTTAAATCTGGTCAAACTAGTTATTCAAGAAGTATTAATGTTACTATATACTTATTCAAGAATATTAGTGTTACTAAATAATTATTTCAATTTTTTGAATTTTGGTCAAATCTGGTCAAACTATGGTCAAACTATGGTCAAACTATGGTCAAACTTATTCAAGAAATATTATTGTTATTAAATAATTACTGTTTTTTAGAATAATAGTTTCAAACTCAAACGGTGAAATGTGTGACCTAATCATAAGCTAAACTGCTTTGAGGTTAATAGGATTTCTGACTTACATTTGTCGGAAAACAACAAGTGCGGACTTGGAAAGTAGGGGGAATAGAACTCCGAAGTTAAGCATGCTCAGGCTGGGGGAGTGAGAGGATGGGTGACCGGTCGGGATGTTAGATGATTTGGAATGAGTGATCCACACTTGAGTAGTTAAGAGGGGCGATTAGAGACTAAATCATCAAATAATTCAGAAAATTGAAAATCGAAAAAAAAAATTCCAAAATTTTCAAAAAGTAATTTAAAAAAAATTACCTGTAGTACCGGTTGGTAACACCAATCCGTACTAAAGGTCCCCCATACCACGGCGTGAGCTCACGCCACGTGGTGGGCCTTTAGTGGCGGTTCGTGCCGAACCGGTACTAAAGGGGGGGCCTTTAGTCTCCACTCTTTAGTGCCTGTTGCAGAACCGACACTAAAGTCCCTTATGAACCGGTATTAAAGCTCCGTTTTCTACTAGTGGATCAAGAACTCACATATATTCATGAAAACATAATAGGTTCAGATCTAAAAGCATGGCACTCGGGCCCTAGTGACAAGCATTAAGCATAGCAAAGTCACAACAACATCAATCTCAGAACATAGTGGATACTAAGGATCAAACCCTAACAAAACTAACTCGATTACATGATAGATCTCATCCAACCCATCACCGTCCAGCAAGCCTATGGTGGAATTAGTCACGCACGACAGTGAGCATCATGAAATTGGTGATGGAGGATGGTTGGTGATGACGACGGTGACGAATCCCCCTCTCTGGAGCCCGAGCGGACTCGGATCAGCCTCCCGAGAGGTTTTAGGGCTTGGCGGCGGCTCCGTGATCGTAAAACGCGATGATTTCTTCTCCTTTATTTTCTCTCTCCAAAGCAAATATATAGAGTTGGAGTTAGCGTCGGAGGAGCTCAGGGGCCACGAGGTAGAGGCGCGCCAAGGGGCGCGCCCCACCTCGTGGACAGGGTGTGGGCCCCCTGGTCTTCATCTTTGGCAAGGATTTTTTGTTATTTTTAACTAGATGTTCCATGGAGTTTCAGGTCATTCCGAGAACTTATGTTTTCTACACATAAAACAACATCATGGCAATTCTGCTGAAAACAGCGTCAGTCCGGGTTAGTTCCATTCAAATCATGCAATTTAGAGTCCAAAACAAGGGCAAAAGTGTTTGGAAAAGTAGATACGACGGAGATGTATCAACTCCCCCAAGCTTAAATCTTTGCTTGTCGTCAAGCAATTCAGTTGACAAACTGAAAGTGATAAAGAAAAACTTTTACAAACTCTGTTTGCTCTTGTTGTTGTAAATATGTAAAGCCAGCATTCAAGTTTTCAGCAAAGATCATGACTAACCACATTTGCAATAACTCTCAGGTCTCACGTTTACTCATATCAATAGCATAATCAACTAGCGAGCGATAATAATAAATCTCGGATGACAACAATTTCTCAAAACAATCATAATATGATATAATAAGATGGTATCTTGCTAGCCCTTTCTGAGACCGCAAAACATAAATGCAGAGCACCTTTAAGGATCAAGGACTGACTATACACTGTAATTCATGGTAAAAGAATCCAATCATAGTCATACCCAATATAAATTAACAGTAATGGATGCAAATGACAGCTGTGCTCTCCAGCTAGTGCTTTTAATAAGAGGGTGATGACTCAACATAAAAGTAAATAGATAGGCCCTTCGAAGAGGGAAGCATGGATTTGTAGAGGTGCCAAAGCTCGGTTTTGAAATAGAGATAAATAATATTTTGAGCGGCATACTTTCATTGTCAACATAACAACTAAGAGATGGTGATATCTTCCATGCTACACACATTATAGGCGGTTCCCAAACAGAATGGTAAAGTTTATACTCCCCCTCCACCAACAAGCATCAATCCATGGCTTGCTCGAAAGAACGAGTGCCTCCAACTAACATCAGGTCCCAGGGGGCGTTTTGTTTGCAATTAATTTTGATTTAGTTTGCATAAAGCATGGGACTGGGCATCCCGGTGACCAACCAGTTTCTCGTGAGTGAGGAGCGAAGTCCACTCCTCTTTAGAATAACCCGCCTAACATGGGAGATAAGGGCAGCCCTAGTTGATATATGAGCTATTCGAGCATACAAAACAGAATGTTTATTTGAAGGTTTAGAGTTTGGCACATACAAATTTACTTGGAACGGCAGGTAGATACCGCATATAGGAAGGTATAGTGGACTCATAAGGAATAACTTTGGGGTGGGATTGGATGCACAAGCAGTATTCCCGCTTAGTACAAGTGAAGGCTAGCAAAAGACTGGGAAGCGACCAACTAGAGAGCGACAACAGTCATGAACATGCATTAAAATTAATAAACATTGGATGCAAGCATGAGTAGGATATAATCCACCATGAACATAAATATCGTGAAGGCTATGTTGATTTTGTTTCAACTACATGCGTGAACATGTGCCAAGTCAAGTCACTTAAATCATTCAAAGGAGGATACCACCCCACTATACCACATCATAACCATTTTACTAGCATGTTGGCACGCAAGGTAAACCATAATAACTCATAGCTAATCAAGCATGGCACGAGCAACTATGATCTCTAATTGTCATTGCAAACACGTGTATTCATAATAAGCTGTATCAAGAACGATGAACTCATCATATTTACAAAAACAAGAGAAGTCGAGTTCATACCAGCTTTTCTCATCTCAGTCAGTCCATCATATATCATCATAATTGCCTTTCACTTGCACGACCGAACGGAGTGAATAATAATAAGAGTGCACGTGCATTGGACTAAGCTGGAATCTGCGAGCATTCAATGATGCATATAAGAGCCACTTCAACAATTTAATCATGGTATTATCCTACCGACCCCGAAAAAAAAGAAAAGAAATAAAACTATTTACACAGGAAAGCTCCCAACAAGCAAAAGAAGAACGGGAAATATTTTTGGGTTTTTTCTTTTTAATTATTACTACTACAGCAAGAAAAGTAAACTAGCTAGAAGCTATTACCAATTTTTTTGGTTTTCTTAAGGTTTATGAAACACACAAGAAGAAAGCAGGAAAAAGAAAATAAACTAGCATGGATATTACAGTGAAAGAGTATGAGCGTCGACATCTAGCAATGAGTGTGTGTGAACATAAATGTAATCTCGGTGAGAAATATGTACTCCCCCAAGCTTAGGCTTTTGGCCTAAGTTGGTTCATTGCCAGGGATAGCCTCGCTAATACCCGTAGGTGTAGCTGGGGTCGTACTGAGATGCAGCGTTTATCGCCTCCTGAGCTGCAGCGTGGCATCGGGCTGCCTCCGCTCTCCTCTCATACTCATCTGTCTCCTCTCTGGTAATAGTATATCTTCGTTTTGCCTGATAATCAAAGAAGGCAGGAGCAGGGAGAGTAATACGGAAAACACGCCGTTTATCAAAGATTAGTCGATATAAGAGAGGTGATTCATCCCTCTCAACAAACTGGTGGGAGGCCATAGAATTAAAATCTAAATAAGCAGGAGGCAACTCCATATCACCCTCACGAACGTCCACCTCAAGAAAATTAGCTTAGCGGGTTGCATAAATTCCTCCAAAGAAATCTCCATTATATCTATTATGATGCAACCTACGTGCTACAATGGCTCCCATATGATAAGATTGGTCTCCTAACACAGCACTCTTGAGAATGCTGAGGTCAGGGACACACATGTGACATGCTTCATCCTTAGCATTTATGCACCTACCTATGAAGAGAGCAAAATAATGTATAGCAGGAAAGTGAATGCTCCCTATGGTAGCTTTCGTTATATCTCTAGATTCCGCTACAGTTATACTAGCAAGAAAGTTTCTAAATTCAGATTTACAGGGATCAATAGTACTACCCCATTGTGGGAGTTTGCAGGCAAAAGTAAAATCCTCTAAGTCCATGGTATAAGATTTGTCATAAAGATCAAACATGACTGTTGGAGAATTACGTGAAGATGAAAAGTCAAACCTCCTCACAAATGAACTACTGAGTTGATGGTACTGGGGGCATTTGTCTGCCTCAAAGTCCACAAGATCAGCGTTACGCAAATATGTGTTAAATTCTTCTTTGATTCCCGCTCAATCCATAAAATTTTCTGACGGCCATTCACAAGGCCGCGCTGGAGCGTCCCTTGGGGGCTCCTCATCAGCATCACGCATTGCAAGCCTGGGTCCTTGCTTCCTTGAGGAACCACCTTGGAGCATCTTCCTAAACATATTGCTTTTCTCTGAAAAATTTCTGAAATTTTTAGTAACTTCAAACAAAAGTGACCAAGCTCAACAAAATTGATAGCAACTACTCCTACAAGTGCCTAGAGTCTATATCATGCATTAGAACTACTTGGAACCATATAAATTTGACATGCAAGCTCAAGAACATGGTCACCTATGCAGCACAAATTTGCAATGAATAAAGCACTAGAACAAAAACTAATTGGACCAATGGAGGAGTCACATACCAATGAACAATCTCCCTAAGCAGTTTTGTGAGAGGTGCTTTGAGCAAGGAGATCGAAAATCACAGCAAAGTGAGCTAGAACTCGTGCTTGAGCTGGTTATTCGTGTTTGTGGGAGGAAGAAGAAGAGGATGGGTGCAGGAATAAGTGGAGGAGGGCCACCGTGGGCCCATGAGGCAGGGGGCGCGCCCTCCATCCTCGTGGCCAGGTGGCAGCTTCCCCCGTGGTGCTTTCAGTACCATAAATCCTCAAATATTCCCGAAAAAGTCATATTAAATTGGCATGGCATTTGGAGGACTTTTATTTTCGGGGTATTTTTATATTGCACGGATAAATCAGAAGCAGACATGAAAAATACTATTTTACTTTATTTCAACTAAATAATGAAAGTATAAAAAGGGTACATAAGGTTGTGCTTCTAGTTTCATCCATCTCATGCTCATCAAAAGGAATCCACTAACAAGGTTGATCAGGTCTTGTTAACAAACTCATTCCGAATAACATGGAACCGGAGAAATTTCGAATAACACTAAGTTACCTCAACGGGGATATGCACACCCCCAATAATAAGAATATCATATTTCTTTTTGACAGTAGGAAGAGGAAATTCAAAACCTCCAAAAATAATTGATGGAATTTTTCCAATAGAATTGATACTATGAACTTGAGGTTGTTTCCCCGGAAAGTGTACCGTATGCTCATTATCATTAACATGAAAAGTGACATTGCCTTTGTTGCAATCAATAACATCCCCTGCAGTATTCAAAAAAGGTCTTCCAAGAATAATAGACATACTATCGTCCTCGGGAATATCAAGAATAACAAAGTCCGTTAAAATAGTAACGTTTGCAACCACAACAGGCACATCCTCACAAATACCGACAGGTATAGCAGTTGATTTATCAACCATTTGCAAAGAAATTTCAGTAGGTGTCAACTTATTCAAGTCAAGTCTACGATATAAAGAGAGAGGCATAACACTAACACCGGCTCCAAGATCACATAAAGCAGTTTTAACATAGTTTCTTTTAATGGAGCTTGGTATAGTAGGTACTCCTGGATCTCCAAGTTTCTTTGGTATTCCAACCTTAAAAGTGTAATTAGCAAGCATGGTGGAAATTTTAGCTTCCGGTATCTTTCTTTTATTTGTAACAATATATTTCATATACTTAGCATAAGCATTCATTCTGAGCATATCAGTTAATCGCATACGCAAAAAGATAGGTCTAATCATTTCAGCAAAGTGCTCAAAATCCTCATCATCCTTTTTATTAGATGGTTTGGGAGGAAAAGGCATGGGTTTCTGAACCCAAGGTTCTCTTTCTTTACCATGTTTCCTAGCAACAAAGTCTCTCTTATCATAGTGTTGATTCTTTGATTGTGGGTTATCAAGATCAACAGCAGGTCCAATTTCTACATCATTATCATTACTAGGTTGAGCATCATCATGAACATCATCATTAACATTTTCACTAGGTTCACGTTCATTATCAGATTGTGTTTCAGCATCAGAAATAGATATATCATTTGGATTCTCAGGTGGTTCAGCAATAGGTTCACTAGAAGTTTGCAAAGTCCTATCATTTTTCTTCCTCTTCCTTTTAGAAGAACTAGGTGCATCAATATTATTTCTCTGAGAATCTTGCTCAATTCTCTTAGGGTGGCCTTCAGGATACAAAGGTTCCTGAGTCATTCTACCAGTTCTAGTAGCCACTCTAACAGCATAATCATTTTTCTTACTATTCATTTCATTGAGCAAATCATTTTGAGCCTTAAGTACGTGTTCCACTTGAGTGGTAACCATAGAAGCATGTTTGCTAACAAGTTTAAGTTCACATTTAACATTAGCCATATAATCACCCAAGTGTTTAATCATATAAGTATTTTCTTTTAGTTGTGTACCAAAATAAGCATTGAACTCTTCTTGCTTAAACATAAAGTTATCAAACTCATCCAAGCATTGACTAGCAATTTTAGTAGGAGGGACTTCAGCTTTATCATATCTGTAAAGAGAATTTACCTTTACTACCTGTGTCGGGATATCAAGATCTGGAGGTTCTTCAATAGGTAATGGATGAAGATCATATGTTTCTTCAACAGGCGGTAAATTAAGACCATGTATTTCTTCAACAGGAGGTAAATTCTTAACATCCTCAGCTTTAATAACTTTTTCTTTCATATATTTCTTTGCCTCTGGCATATCTTCAGGACTGAGAAATAGAACACCTCTCTTCCTCGGAGTTGGTTCAGGAATAGGTTTAGGGATTGGAGCAGGAGCTGGCTCAGGAGCTGGCTCAGGAGGTGCCCAATTATTTCCATTTGTCAACATATTATTCAATAGAATTTCAGCTTCATCCGGTGTTCTTTCCCTGAAAAGAGAACCAGCACAACTATCCAGGTAATCTCTGGAAGCACGGTTAGTCCATTATAAAAGATATCAAGTATTTTATTTTTCTTAAGAGGATGATCAGGCAAAGCATTAAGTAACTTGAGAAGCCTCCCCCAAGCTTGTGGGAGACTCTCTTCTTCAATTTGCACAAAGTTATATATTTCCTTTAAAGCAGCTTGTTTCTTATGAGCAGGGAAATATTTAGCAGAAAAGTAATAAATCATATCCTGGGGACAATGCACATAACCAGGATCAAGAGAATTAAACAATATCTTAGCATCACCCTTTAATGAGAACAGAAATATTTTAAGGATATAAAAGTAGCGAGATCTCTCATCATTAGTGAACAGGGTGGCTATATAATTTAATTTAGTAAGATGTGCCACAACAGTTTTAGATTCATAGCCATGAAAAGGATAAGATTCAACCAAAGTAATTATACAAGGGATCAACAGAGAATTCATAATCCTTATCGGCAACATAGATAGGTGAAGTAGCAAAAGCAGGGTCAGGTTTCATTCTATCTTTAAGAGATTCCTTGTTCCATTTAATCAATAGCCTCTTGAGTTCACGACTATCTTTGCAAGCTAAAATAGCTGAAGAAGCTTCTTTATCAAAAACATAACCCTCGGGAATAACAGGCCTATCTTCATCATCACTTTCATCAATATAATCAGTTTCAATAATTTCTTTCTCTCTAGCCCTAGCAATTTGTTCATCAAGAAATTTACTAAGGGGCACAGCAGTATCAAGCATAGAAGTAGTTTCATCATAAGTATCATGCATAGCAGAAGTGGCATCATCAATAACATGCGACATATCGAGCGAATAATGAAGCAGGTTTAGGTGTATAAGTTTACTCAAAACAGAAGGTGAATCAAGTGCAGAACTAGATGGCAGTTCCTTATCTCCCCTCGTAGTTGAGGGATAAATTGTTGTCTTAGCTTCTTTCAAGTTCTTCATAGTGTCCAGCAGATATAAATCCCAAGTGACTCAAAGAATAGAGCCAAAGAATATTCTTGATACTACTGTAGGGGATCGCAACAGTTTTCGAGGGTAGAATATTCAACCCAAATTTATTGATTCGACACAAGGGGAGCCAAAGAATATTCTCAAGTATTAGCAGTTGAGTTGTCAATTCAACCACACCTGGATAACTTAATATCTGCAGCAAAGTATTTAGTAGCAAAGTAATATGATAGTAGTGGTAACGGTAACAAAAGAGTAATGAAAGCAAAAGTAATATGTTTGGTGTTTTGTAGTGATTGTAACAATAGCAACGGGAAAGTAAGTAAGTGTAAACCAGTATATGGAAAGCTCGTAGGTATTGAATCGGTGATGGATAATTATGCCAGATGCGGTTCATCATGTAACAGTCATAACATAGGGTGACACAGAACTAGCTCCAATTCATCAATGTAATGTGGGCATGTATTCCGAATATAGTCATACGTGCTTATGGAAAAGAACTTGCATGACATCTTTTGTCCTACCCTCCCGTGGCAGCGGGGTCCTAACGGAAACTAAGGGATATTAAGGCCTCCTTTTAATAGAGAACCGAAACAAAGCATTAGCACATAGTGAATACATGAACTCCTCAAACTATGGTCATCATCGGGAGTGGTCCCGATTATTGTCACTTCGGGGTTGCCGGATCATAACACATAGTAGGTGACTATAAACTTGCAAGATAGGATCAAGAACTCACATATATTCATGAAAACATAATAGGTTGAGATCTGAAATCATGGCACTCGGGCCCTAGTGACAAGCATTAAGCATAGCAAAGTCATAGCAACATCAATCTCAGAACATAGTGGATACTAGGGACCAAACCCTAACAAAAGTAACTCGATTACATGATAGATCTCATCATACCCATCACCGTCCAGCAAGCCTACGATGGAATTACTCACGCACGGCGGTGAGCATCATGAAATTGGTGATGGAGGATGGTTGATGATGACGACGGGGACGAATCCCCCTCTCCGGAGCCCCGAACAAACTCCAGATCAGCCCTCCCGAGAGGTTTGAGGGCTTGGCGGCGGCTCCGTATCGTAAAACGCGATGATTTCTTCTACTTTATTTTTTTCTCTCCTAAAGCAAATATATAGAGTTGGAGTTAGCACGGAGGAGCTCCAGGGGGGCCCACGAGGTAGGGGGCGTGCCCTAGGGGGGCGCGCCCCCACCCTCGTGGACAGGGTGTGGGCCCCCTGGTCTTCATCTTTGCCAAGAATTTTTTTATCATTTTTAACTAGATGTTCCGTGGAGTTTCAGGTCATTCCGAGAACTTTTGTTTTCTGCACATAAAACAACATCATGGCAATTCTGCTGAAAACAGCGTCAGTCCGGGTTAGTTCCATTCAAATCATATAAGTTAGACTCCAAAACAAGGGAAAAGTGTTTGGAAAAGTAGATACGACGGAGACGGATCAATCCGTCAGCGCGTATATGAAGGACAAAAATTGTAATAAATTAGTGGTCGGCGGGTACTCGAAGTCGTGAGACCTCTGGTTGGCGATTGCCCGCGGGGGGGCGTGTTGATTGGGCGGTGGGGTGGGGATTCTTTGGAGAAAAAGCTCGGCTGCTGGGAGCCTAGAGGGATGGCCAGTGCGGTGGCGGACCGGCGGTGAGGAGTGGTTTCGGGGCGGGTGGGGCGGCGTGGCGGCATGGGCCTGCCGCGGGCGGCGGGGGCCGGTGGTGGCTGGCGGCTCAGGGGGTGGAGTTTGATGATAAACTGCAGGCCCTTGATTTCGTATCCAACGGCTGGAAAATCTAATGACCAGAGATGAAAAGGTCAGTCGACTGACGTGTAGCCTCACCCCGCATGTATACATGCATGCATGCAAGACACGCATGCATGCAGGCATGCAACACTGACATGTACGCATAACGAACACACACACGCCTGCAGGCGTGCGACACTGACGCGTACACATGCACTCACGAACACACACACGTACGCACACATGCATGCAACACTGAAACGTACCCTTGCACGCACGCAACACTCGCACGCCTGCATGCACACAACACACGACGCAAGACACACGCTCAACCTATACGTGCATGCACCCTTTGTTAAGGACATGGATTGTTACAGGTATTAATCAATCTTATCTGTGATAAGCAGAACATTGATGTTTGTAGCGGTTTTTATGAATCACAACGTATCGAGCGGGCTATCAACATAGTAGGCTTATCTACATGAGAAGGATGACGTCACACTCAATGAACAATCATCGGTTTATGAAATGCCCGCTTCTGACCGCCCTGACCCACCAAAGGTTCCTCTGCTGTGCGCTGCCTACGTTGGGTCACTAACATGCAGGCCATGTACCCAAAGAGCCCACACGTCAGTGGAAGAACGGCGCGCTGTCCTACATCGAAGTCGAGGGCGCCACTCGCTGCACGCCCGGCTGAACACGCCTCCTTGCCGCATTCAAACGCCTCCATGAAACCTGCCCGTGTGGATGCCGAGAAACTCACTCTGGACACATGTCCGTTCATGACCAAGCCGGCATTAAACGCAACGCCGGCCGAGCTCCTCCCGTCCACCGTCTATTTAATCTCCTATTTAAACGAGGCCAAACGCCGGCCAAGAATCGCACACCTCCGCTGCTCCCCTATCTCCTCCTTCACCCTTTTGTCCACTCTTACAATGGCTCACAAAGAGTAGTTATTCCACATCCAAGCTGGCTGGGTGGCCCGCCGAGCCCGCCGGATACGAGCTATGCAGCTCCCTGATCCACCTCCTCCCTCGCTCGGAGCGATTGCCGCCCCAAGCGGTGCGCGGTTCAGCAACTTCGCCGCTCGAGCCAGCTCGGCGAGGCGGCGCATGGCGTTATTGCTGCCGCCCACGCGCCGCCTCGTACCGCGTTCCCGTTTACGTGGGCGAGACTCCCATGCCGCGCGCCGAGCCATGCAAGCAGCGGCGAAGCGAAAAGCGCGGAGAGCGACGAGTCGGTGGCCAGCGCATCCGCGTCCGCCCCATCATCGAGGAGAAGTAGAACACGGGAGGCCACCACCACTTGGGTCCCATGAAGGCCACCACGGAGGCGACGCCGGTGTACACAGCAGGTGTCTTGCCGGATCCTTTTGTTGCGAGGACCTTCGTCGACCCCGCATATACCTCCGGGGCTCCCGGTTGTCCGGTGATCGTGCTACTGGACATGAGGAACACAAATCGATCGGCGAGCGACCATTTAGGCCAGGTATTATATACCTGTGCTGTCTAGAATCCGATATCGTCATGTAATGAAATCCGTCATGTTTGTATGAAAATTCGGTATCTTATATGATTTCCGTTGTTGCTTATATGAAATATCACCATGTTTGTGTGAATTTCGTCCGGTTGGTTGACTTGCTGTCATAATGTGTGCGGCTACAGTTGCATGGTGTAATTTGCGGGTCGTCGGTCGGTCTGCGGGCGGCTCGGGCGGCGTGGTGGGACAAAAAGAACACATCTCGTGTGAGCTCTTCTCCAACGTGCGCGGTAGAGGATGCATGAGAACCCGAGCCATTCCTCGTTCATCGGTGTCAAAGGTACCGACGGACAAAAGGGTCGCCAATATTCTTGCTACCCCGGGTAAGATCCGAACAACCCCTCCCAACACATTCAAATCCCTCGTTCGCTGTGGAATTTTGCCATGTGTTGTTTTCATGGACTAGCAAGATGCCCGTGCATTGCACGGAACATCAAGATGCATTTTTCTACAAAACACCTGTTGTAATTGACCCATGCAGGAGTAATCCCATTTTGTAAAAACTAATGATTGCTCGAGAATTTTATCGGATAAATGGTATCTCGAGAATTTTACCAGACTCCATTTTTGTATACAAGGCCAGAAACCCATAATACAGGTACCAAGGCAAAAATTAATGTCTTCTAACTCAATGTTGCAAGCCACCTTGTTTCCTTGTTTGTCGTGTAAATTAATGTGTATTCTTCTCTTCCATGCACATCAAGCCAATGCTCACACTCCCGCATGCATGCAAGGGATAATTAATGTCCTCCTTTGCTAGTAGTACTACGAAGCAAACACCATTAATATTGCATCGATTAGTGTTAGTGGCCTTGTATATCTGCAAATTGTAATTTTGATATTGGCCTTGCATATAAAAATGGAGGGAGAAAGATGAGAGATAAGGTGAGGAGGAGTGGGGCTTCTCCGTCGGATGATACATCTCTGTCGTATCTATAATTTTTGATTGTTCCATGCCAATATTATGCAACTTTCATATACCTTTTGGCAAGTTTTTATACTATTTTGGGACTAACATATTGATCCAGTGCCCAGTGCCAGTTCCTGTTTGTTGCATGTTTTTTGTTTCGCAGAATATCCATATCAAACGGAATCCAAAAGGGATAAAAACGGACGGAGAATTATTTTGGAATATTTGTGATTTTTGGGAAGTAAAATCAACGCGAGACGGTGCCTCGAGGTGGTCACGAGGGTGGGGCCCACGCCCACTCCAGGCAGGCGTGCCCCTGACCCTCGTGGGCCACCCGTAAGGTGGTTGATGCTCTACTTTGTCCGCAAGAAAGCTAATTTTTGGAAAAAGATCTGGGCGAAGGTTTCTATCCAATCGGAGTTACGGGTCTCCAGGTATAAAAGAAACGGTGTCACGGCAGAGCAGAACGCAGAAACAGAGAGAAACAAAGAGATAGATCCAATCTCGGAGGGGCTCTCACCCCTCCCATGCCATGGAGGCCAAGGACCAGAGGGGAAACCCTTCTCCCATCTAGGGAGGAGGTCAAGGAAGAAGAGGAAGAAGGGGGCCCCTCTCCCCCTCTCCTCCGGTGGCGCCGGAACGCTGCCGTGGCCACCATCATCATCACCGCGATCTTCACCAACACCTCCGCCATCTTCACCAACATCTCCATCACCTCCCCCCCTCTATCTACAGCGGCCCACTCTCCCACAACCCGCTGTACCCTCTACTTGAACATGGTGCTTTATGCTTCATATTATTTTCCAACGATGTGTTGCCATCCTACGATGTCTGAGTAGATTTTCGTTGTCCTATCGGTGGTCGATAGAACTTGAGGGAATATTTGTTCTACCTTTAGCTCTTCGTTGGGTTTGACACTCTTACTTATCGAAAACTGTTGCGATCCCCTATACTTGTGGGTTATCAAGACCTTTTTTGGCGCCGTTGCCAGGGAGCAATAGCGTGGGGTGAATATTCTCGTGTGTGCTTGTTTGCTTTATCACTAAGTAATTTTTATTTCCTGTTCTTAGTTGTTTCCTATCTTTATTATGGGTAGGAAACGCAAAATACCAAAAATATTAGTTTTACCTACTGAACCAATGGTTGAAGAACCACTCAAAATCTATCACACTCTTGAAGCTTTTTACTTGGATCATCTTCGATCCCTATGTGCTAGGGCTGAAACCCCAGCTAGCTTAGTTGAGGGCAAATCTTTAGATGAGCATGCTTGTTATGTGCGACACCGTATATCCGAAAAAGGGAAACTTTTACTGGGTCAAATTCATCGTTTGCAATGCTATGCTTGGAATTTATGTGAAATATATGATGTTACTTATTGTTCTGAAAACCCTAAGAAACACCTTCCCTACCAATGTGAGTTTATTGATAATGGAATCGTATCTTCGTATGCTAAGGGTGTTTATAATTACTATGATGTTCAACAAATTGAAGAATTTGTTGCTTTTAAGTGTGCTTATGAAATTGCTTCTTTGATTGAAAAGTATGGTGCTACTCTTTACAAATCTGAAAATTTTTCCATACTTAAATATTGTTATGATAATTATGCTTATAATGCCTATGTTGAACCATATATTGAGGTCTCCTCCGCTGTCCAAGAAGAGACTAATATTTTGCAGGAGTTTATGGAAGAAGAAATTGATGAAACTATGAGCTCATTGGATGAAAAAGATGATGAGGAGAGCGAAGAACAAAAGGAGGAAAAGCGGATTAGCTAACCGTGCTCACCTTCTAATGAGAGTAACTCTTCAACTCATACATTGTTTAATTTCCCTTCGTGCTTACCGAAGGATGATTGCTATGATGATTGTTATGATCCCGCTGATTCTCTTGAAATATCCCTTTTTGATGATGCTTTCTATGCTTGTGGCCAAGATGCCAATATGAATTATGCTTATGGAGATGAACTTGCTATAGTTCCTTATGTTAAACATGAAACTGTTGCTATTGCACCCACGCATGATAGTCCTATTATCTTTTTGAACTCTCCCGACTACACTATCGGAGAAGTTTGCACTTATTAAGGATTATATTGATGGGTTGCCTTTTACTGTTGCACATGATAATTTTGATGAATATAATATGCATGTGCTTGCTGCTCCAACTTGCAATTATTATGAGAGCGGAACTACATCTCCACCTCTCTATGTTTCCCACATGATAAAATTGCAAGAAACTGTTTATACTATGCATTGGCCTTTACTTTGTGTGCATGAATTGTTCTTTTATGACATGCCGATGCATAGGAAGAGAGTTAGACTTCGTTGTTGCATGATATATGTTGCCTTGTGCTCACTACTAAATGCCAAATCATTGCTAATTAAAATTGGCTTTGATATACCTTGGGATCCGGGTGGATTCACTACTTGAGCACTATATGCCTAGCTTAATGGCTTTAAAGAAAGCGCTGCCAGGGAGACAACCCGGAAGTTTTATAGAGTCATTTATTTCTGTTTTGTGCTTTTATAAAGCTTAGAAATAAAAATAATGTCCAAAGGTTTGCCTTTAGGATGTTTACAATGCTTGTTGGTTTGTGCGGTGCAGGACAGAAACTTTGGCTGTAGTGCGCGATTTTACACTTTATACTGGAATGTCAAATGGTTCTGATTCTTTTTGCACAGTCTTTCTGTACAAATTGTTTATGTTTCCTAATTTTTGTAGAATTTTTCAAGTATAATAAGTATGGTGAATGTTCAGATTATTACAGACTGTTCTGTTTTAGACAGATTCTGTTTTTAATGTATAGTTTGCTTGTGTTGATGAAACTATCAATTTATATCAGTGGATTAAGCCATGAAAAAGCTATATTACAGTAGACACAATGAAAAAACAAAATCTGAATTGGTTTGCAACAGTACTTAGAGTAGTGATTTGCTTTATTATATTAATGGATCTTACCGAGTTTTCTGTTAAAGTTTTGTGTGGATGAAGTGTTCGATGATCGAGGAGGTCTCGATGTGAGAAGAAGGAAGAGAGGCAAGAGCTCAAGCTTGGGGATGCCCAAGGAACCCCAAGTAAATATTCAAGGAGACTCAAGCGTCTAAGCTTGGGGATGCCCCGGAAGGCGTCCCCTCTTTCTTCAACAAGTATCGGTATGTTTTCGGATTCGTTTCGTTCATGTGATATGTGCAAATCTTGGAGCGTCTTTTGAATTTAGTTTTCATTTTTATTTTATGCACCATGCTAGTATGAGATAGTCCTTGGTTTATTTATAGAATGCTCTTTGCACTTCACTTATATCTTTTGAGTATGGCTTTATAGAATGCTTCATGTGCTTCACTTATATCATTTGAAGTTTGGATTGCCTGTTTCGCTTTACATAGACAACCGCCATTTGTAGAATGCTCTTTTGCTTCACTTATATTTGTTAGAGCATTGGCATATATTTTGTAGAAAGAATTAAACTCTCTTGCTTCACTTATATCTATTTAGAGAGATGACAGGAATTGGTCATTCACATGGTTAGTCATAAAATCCTACATAAAACTTGTAGATCACTGAATATGATATGTTTGATTCCTTGCAATAGTTTTGCGATATAAAGATGGTGATATTAGAGTCATGCTAGTGGGTGGCTGTGGATTGTAGAAATACTTGTATTGAGGTTTCTGATTCCCGTAGCATGCGTGTATGGTGAACCATTATGTAACGAAGTTGGAGCATGAGGTATTTATTGATTGTCTTCCTTATGAGTGGCGGTCGGGGACGAGCGATGGTATTTTCCTACCAATCTATCCCCCTAGGGGCATGCGCGTAGTACTTTGTTTCGATGACTAATAGATTTTTGCAATAAGTATGTGAGTTGTTTATGACTAATGTTGAGTCCATGGATTATACGCACTCTCACCCTTCCATCATTGCTAGCCTCTTCGGTACCATGCATTGCCCTTTCTCACCTCAAGAGTTGGTGCAAACTTCGCCGGTGCATCCAAACCCTGTGATACGATATGCTCTATCACACATAAACCTCCTTATATCTTCCTCAAAACAGCCACCATACCTACCTATTATGGCATTTCCATAGCCATTCCGAGTATATTGCCATGCAACTTCCATCATCATCATATACATGACTTGAGCATTTATCGTCATATTGCTTTGCATGATCGTAAGATAGATAGCATGATGTTTTCATGGCTTGTCCATTTTTTGATGTCATTGCTATGCTAGATCGTTGCACATCCCGGTACACCGCCGGAGGCATTCATATAGAGTCATATCTTTGTTCTAGTATTGAGTTGTAATATTGAGTTGTAAGTAAATAGAAGTGTGATGATCATCATTATTAGAGCATTGCCCCAGTGAGGAAAGGATGATGGAGACTATGATTCCCCCACATGTCGGGATGAGACTCCGGACAAAAAAGAAGAAGAAGAGAGGCCAAAAAAAGAGAAGGCCCAAAAAAAGAAAAAGAAAAGAAAAAAAATGAGAGAATGGGCAATGTTACTATCCTTTTACCACACTTGTGCTTCAGAGTTGCACCATGTTCTTCATATAGAGAGTCTCTTGAGTTATCACTTTCATATACTAGTGGAAATTTGAATTATAGAACTTGGCTTGTATATTCCAACGATGGGCTTCCTCGAATGCCCTAGGTCTTCATGAGCAAGCAAGTTGGATGCACACCCACTTAGTTTCAGTTTGAGCTTTCATATACTTATAGCTCTAGTGCATCCGTTGCATGGCAATCCCTACTCCTCACATTGACATCAATTGATGGGAATCTCCATAGCCCGTTGATTAGCCGCGTTGATGTGAGACTTTCTCCCTTTTTGTCTTCTCCACATAACCCCCATCGTCATATTCTATTCCACCTATAGTGCTATATCCATGGCTTGCGCTCATGTATTGCGTGAGGGTTGAAAATGCTGAAGAGCGTTAAAAAGTATGAACCAATTGCTCGGCTTGTCATCGGGGTTGTTCATGATGTGAATATTTTGTGTGGTGAAGATGGAGCATAGCCAGACTATATGATTTTGTAGGGATAACTTTCTTTGGCCTTGCTATTTTGAAAAGACACGATTGCTTTATTAGTAGGCTTGAAGTATTATTGTTTTTATGTCAAATGATAGACTATTGCCTTGAATCACTCGTGTCTTAATATTCATGCCATGATTATACATATGATCAAGATTATGCTAGGTAGCATTCCACATAAAAAATTATATTTTTTATCATTTACCTACTCGAGGACGAGAAGGAATTAAGCTTGGGCATGCTGATACGTCTCCGTCGTATCTAAATTTTTTGATTGTTCCATGCCAATATTATGCAAGTTTCATATACCTTTTGGAAACTTTTTATACTATTTTTGGGACTAACATATTGATCCAGTGCGAGTGCCAGTTCATGTTTGTTGCATGTTTTTGGTGTCTCAGAATATCCATATCAAACGGAATCCAAACGGGATAAAAACGGATGGGAATTATTTTGGAATATTTGTGATTTTTGGGAAGTAAAATCAAAGCGAGACGGTGCCCGAGGTGGCCACGAGGGTGGGGCCCATGCCCACTCTAGGTAGGCGTGCCCCTGACCCTCGTGGGCCACCCGTAAGGCGGTTGATGCTCTAATTTGGCTGCAAGAAAGCTAATTTTTGGAAAAAGATCTGGGCGAAGGTTTCAATCCAATCGGAGTTACGGATCTCCAGATATAAAAGAAACAGTGCCAGGGTAGAGCAGAACGCAGAAACAGAGAGAAACAAAGAGATAGATCCAATCTCGGAGGGGCTCTCGCCCCTCCCATGCCATGGAGGCCAAGGACCAGAGGGGAAACCCTTCTCCCATCTAGGGAGGAGGTCAAGGAAGAAGAGGAAGAAGGGGGCCCCTCTCCCCCTCTCCTCCGGTGGCGCCGGAACACTGCCGTGGCCACCATCATCATCACCGCGATCTTCACCAACACCTCCGCCATCTTCACCAACATCTCCATCACCTTCCTCCCTCTATCTACAGCGGTCCACTCTCCCGCAACCCGTTGTGCCCTCTACTTGTACATGGTGCTTTATGCTTCATATTATTTTCCAATGATGTGTTGCCATCCTATGATGTCTGAGTAGATTTTCGTTGTCCTATCGGTGGTCGATAGAACTTGAGGGAATATTTGTTCTACCTTTAGCTCCTCGTTGGGTTCGACACTCTTACTTATCGAAAACTGTTGCGATCCCCTATACTTGTGGGTTATCATCGGACTGGGCGGACGCATGGGGATGGACGGCGCATTATGTCTAGGTTTGTATCTCTGTAGTCCCTCTCACACACACCCACGTAGGTGGGGGACGTGCACGAAGAGAAGAGGTGCACGCACGGCGCACATACTCCCGTCTCTTTCCCAACCACACCCGTGCGGGTACATGGTGGAGCTCATTTCTGTAAGAAAAGGCAGCCCACGTGGTAACTTGACACGTGTACCGGTTGTCCACTAGATGGAGGGAGGATCGTCTAACACGGGTGAACAAACAAATTGCGACTTGACGCGATATGTTAAAAAAGAGGCAAACCATGTGGGGCCTACCTTAGAGGCAAGGCTCTATACACAGGAGTACTTTTGATGTGTCCCGTCAACTCGCAGAACGAGGAGAAGCTTGCTTAGTATGCCGTCTCCCCCGCCCACGGGCGCGGTGGCTCGCAGGATGAGGTGAAGCTTGCTTACTACGCCTTACACTCGCTCCCTTGCCCACGCGCGCGGTGGCTCACAGGACGAGGAGAAAATTTTACTACTCCCTTCGTTTACTCCTCGTCCCTACTACGTTGGTTAGAGATATTATCATATTGTTTAGAATATATATGTCCTTTAGTACTCCCTCCATTTACTTATACAAGGCCACTATAAAAACATACATTTTGCATCTATACAAGGCCACAAATAGTAATCGAGACAAAAGTTACTACTCCCTCCTTTCCAGTTTATGGCTCAATTTCAAAATCTCTCCAACCAAGGTAGACGGTGAGTGGTCGAATTAATTTTGTACTCCTAGTTTGCACAAGTAATTAGTACGCTCGTTTTCTCAAGAAGTTATGTCTACCGAGGCATTAATTAGACTGAATGCATGAATGACCACTAAATTTCCATGAACTTCTACATGCATTGGTGAGTTTTCTCTTGACACTGCTTGCATCAGGTGATCTAACGCACCTCGAAATCCAACATGTGATGGTACTACTACTAGTAGTAGAATTGAGACTTATAAAACGGAAAAATGAATGTTTTTTAGATGAGCCCTATAAACCCTAGTGGTACGTACTCCGTAAAATCAGATCCCAAAACTAAGTTGCTCAACCTTTATTTGCTTGTTTCCCTTCCTGCCTCCTTGCCTCGAACAAACTATGCCAAACTCCCCTGCCTGCCGTGCGGGAAAAGACCCGCCCTCGCCTTTTTTAGTCCGGGTTTGTATCGATGGATCGCGCGAAGCAGCAAAAACCCAGGCCGTGTCTCGTACTCCTCCGTCGACGCTCGCTTTCATGAATTATGTACTTCCTGTCGCCGGCATGTGGGACATATAGCAACCGGGTCAACGTGTCAAGCACCAAATAACAGTGCAGAACAGCGAGGGACGCTTTTGATCGCATCGCCCAGAGTAGTAGTAGTAATGAGCAATGAGATGTCAAATCACAATGCCGCACCTTCCCAGACAGACGAAGCAACCATTATTTCACAATTCGGTTCACCATCATTTCAAACCACGTAGTATTGCTTATGCCTCAAGAGGGACACGCGCATCGCCTTGGTACATCATGACACGTGGGACCGCATGACAGGCCATGCTCCCCCGCCGATCGCTCGGTAAAATCACCTTATTTTTACTACTATACTTCCTCCGTATCGGTTTACATGGCATGCACGTCGTTATAGGTTGAGAATTTAACTAGATATATATGTGATGAACAGTATATGTTTAGAAACTACATCCGCTTAATAATCCAATGATATACTTTTTGTGACATAGTAACTCAGATTTAGTTAGTCAAATGGATGATCTAGAACTACGTGCACGCCCTATAAACCGAGACGTCTAAAAAAATGAGACGGAGAGGGTAGTTCAGTACGTATCTTTTTAGATCAATATAGTCGGGATTCACCAAGGAGCAAAACCAAGTGGTAGGCTGCACCTGTCGTGTTTGTGTAGCGACTCTAGCAGGGTCAGTCTACACACGAAATGGTGACACACTTAGCAGGACCCCTTTGGCCGACATGTGGCTCATCCACCGTCTTTTTCCACGTGCAATGCACCAAATTACAGTTCGGAGCAGCGGTTGGAATTGGAGGCACCCCAGTCGTAGCGCCGCAGTAGTAGAAAATTAGCGATTAGGGGTCAAATCACAAAGCCCCACCTTTCCCGCATTAAGCTGGACGGACGAAGCAACCATCATTTCACTCTAGGGCGCAAGAGCATAAAGAAAAGATAAAACCAATGATGCGTGCGGCAACTACCTAGGGCACCCTAGGGTAGGGGTCTCCACTAAAGATCATTTTTTTAAAAGCGCCTCCACTACAAATCGGCTTCTCCCTCGTCCTCTAGAAGAAAACCGAGGATGCGTGCGGCAGTAGGGTTTGTAGGAGTACTACTAGGGCGTACGGGGCCATGTCGTAGTAAACGGGAGAGGGATTGAGTTCGAGTCAACGCCTTAAATATGTGTGGGCCGCTTGGTTTTAGGGGAACGAGGCAGCATTTTGGGTTCGGGGACCAGTGGAGATATAGTACGTACAAAAAATTGTGGACGTAGGTTCGACCGAAAGGCAATGATGCATGGGCCCTGCATTTTGATATACCCGAGGCCGTGTGAAATTTTCTACTCTACTCAAAACTAGTAAGGTACAAATGCATTGAACGCATGAGATTTCAAAACCAAATTATGAACAAATACACACTATAGCATGTAAAGCTTTGAGTCATATATGCATGATGTAGATGTTCGTTTAGTTCTTATAGTTCATCTCATTCAAAATCAATTAGTTTTATAAAAATGTTAATATTCATGGGGTTGTGCATTGTAAAGCATAAAGTAAAAAACAAATAATGGTAATTCATTTAGAAAAAAAATCAATTATGATACAGAAGATTCTAGAACAAAGGAGAAGTGCTTGTGTTTTGAGGTTTGTGCATTATTCTTAAGTTCAACCATGGAGTCTTCTAAGTTGTACATGTGGCAGATCTAGGGGAATGTTGATGATATCCAACGGCCAGTAGTGCTCAGATTTGCCATCTCTGCAATATCAGATTAGCTTCATCCAACGACCATCTTTCAAGTTATTCGCACACTATATAGTTCTTGTGCCATAGTTGCATGTCTTGGAAAGAAGCTACTTGTGGGTTGTACTAGCTATTTAGGAATAGAAGATGTATACATGGAAGTTGTAGGGAAAGAGATGACATGGAGTATCTTCCTATGAGTAGGGATTGGAAAAGAGATGTCATTTGGTTGACATCATAGGAACTTTTCTATTGAATCTAGAGATGACATGTATATCAATTCCTATGAGGAGGGATTAGAAAAGAGATGTAATTTGGTTCATATCATAGGAACTTTTCTATTGAATATATGCTAATGTTTATTTTCCTTTGAAATTATGGGAGTATAGGCATCCATTCATATGAACCAAGTGGCTCTAAAGCTATAGAAATGATATCATGTTTATTTCCTTTGAAATGTGGAGTATATGAATCTATTCCTATGAACCAATTGGCTCTAAAGGAAAAAAACCTATAAAAATCATATCATATAGAGTTCCTATGATATTCCTCCACACCAAAGGATGGTTGAAATTGCTACAGGTGATATGATGTCTTTGTAGACTCCTCCCCCATCTTTATAGTTACCTCTCGAAGATGAATGAAATGATATATACAGGTATTCTACATGTTCAATTTGGTACACGAAAACTCGGTAAAAGTTTGCGAGGTTCGAATTTTCAATAAAGCTATATGCACTGCATTTTGGAACGAAGGGAGCATACGACAGTTGCTAACACTCACGTGGAAGATTTGTGTGTAGGAGGAGTGGCTCTTCTATTAAATGACATGGCAAAACTGACACTGTCGGATGCCGATCTAACGGTTCTTACAACGTTCGTCAGGAAAAGGCTTGTGGCGAACGTTTGTCGGATAATGATTTACGGACACATGCATTGCATTGATACGTGCCCCCCTCTCTCTCACGCACACGCACCCTCCCGAGTCCTCTCGCACCCACCGTCTATCTCCAGGTAGACGTTACACACATATGTGCTCTTCACACCCTACCCTCAGAACTTCTAAAAAACAAAAGACGTCGCGCACATTTTATTTTAGCTCACACGTCACACACTTATACTATTACTCTTGTGGCGAACGTTCTTTGGGCATAGTATATTGTACTCTCACAAAGAGAAGCGGTGCACGCACGCACTAGTTCTATCACACCCACTCGTGGGTACACGTAGGAGCGCATTTTTTTGAAGCTGGTACAACAAAATCACTCCACTATATATATAAGCAGGAGCCTTAGCGCTTGCTTTACTAGGGTTCCTCTCGTTCACTCTCTCATGCTTTCCAGATCTAAGAAAGACATAGGTGGCCACACTCTCTCTTAGCTCACAGCTGGTCACAAATCCGGCCGGACAACCTAGACCGCTACAGGGGTGTAGGTGCATCGTTCACGCTGTCGTCGGCGGCGAGGGAGGAGACCAACGGCTGCCCATGCATCCCGATTGGCGGCCATGCCATTCTCTCCGAGAGAGCGCCGGCTCCGATCGGTGGCCATGCCGTTCTCTCTGAGAGAGCGCCGGCTCCGGAGGGCCTCCGACCCCTTCTTCCTCCCTGCGGTATTATGGCCAAGATGCGGCCTTCCGACGCCATCTTTGCCACATGCCGACGACCCTCAGGTAGATATTCCTTCGAAACCTGCCTTTCTCTACTGCCCCAGCTCCCCACTTGGCTTTGTGTGGATATTTTTCTACTTCCGTCCACTGTTCCAAAGCCACCTAGACTTTTACTATTAATAGAGGTAAAGCTAGTTCATACAGTCGACTCTAAGAGTTGGTTCAAATAGGGAAGAAAGTGGGAAAGCTGTAGCATGAATCTAGGACTTGGTTCTAAGAGGAAACGGGGGAAAGTAGTAGATACTGGCTACCCAATCGGTCTCTTGGTTGAAAAGACGAAGAAAGCATGGTGGATTGCGAAGGGTGGGGGAAGTGGACCTATCTCTTGGTTGAAAAAGGAAAGAAAGTGACGGGTGTTGGGGGACAACACCAATGAGAATGAGCAGGTCTAGATTTCCTGTGCTCACATAGGAAAATGTCACCGATGAGTGATACGTCTCCAACGTATCTATAATTTTTGATTGTTCCATGCTATTATATTATCTGTTTTGGATGTTTACGGGCTTTATTAAACACTTTTATATTATTTTTGGGACTAACCTATTGACCCGAGCCAGTGCAGTTCTGTTTTTTTCCCTTGTTTCAGTGTTTCGAAGAAAAGGAATATCAAACGGAGTCGAAATGGAATGAAATCTTCTGGAGAAGTTATTTTTGGAAAGAAAGTTACCCGCGAGACTTGGAGTCCACGTCAAGGAAGCGTCGAGGAAGCCACGACGCAGGGGGGCGCGCCCACCCCCCTAAGGAGCGCCGTCCACCCTCGTGGGCCCCTCGTGGCTCCCCTGACGTACTTCTTCCTCCTATATATACCCATATACCCTAAAAACTTCGGGGGACAGAATAGACAGAGAGTTCCACCGCCGCAAGCCTCTGTAGCCACCAAAAACCAATCGGGACCCTATTCCGGCACCCTGCCGGAGGGGGGAACCCTCACCGGTGGCCATGTTCATCATCCCGGCGTTCTCCATGACGAGGAGGGAGTAGTTCACCCTCGGGGCTGAGGGTATGTACCAGTAGCTATGTGTTTGATCTCTCTCTCTCTCTCTCTCTCTCTCTCTCTCTCGTGTTCTTGATTTGGGACGATCTTGATATATCGCGAGCTTTGCTATTATAGTTGGATCTTATGTTTCTTCTCCCCCTCTACTCTCTTGTAATGGATTGAGTTTTCCCCTTGAAGTAATCTTATCGGATTGAGTCTTTAATGATTTGAGAACACTTGATGTATGCCTTGCCGTGCGTATCTGTGGTGACAATGGGATATCACGTGATTCACTTGATGTATGTTTTGGTGATCAACTTGTGGGTTCCGCCCATGAACTTATGCATAGGGGTTGGCACACGTTTTCGTCTTGATTCTCCGGTAGAAACTTTGGGGCACTCTTTGAGGTTCTATGTGTTTGTTGAGTAGATGAATTTGAGATTGTGTGATGCATATCGTATAATCATACCCACGGATACTTGAGGTGACATTGGAATATCTAGGTGATATTAGGGTTTTGGTTGATTTGTGTCTTAAGGTGTTATTCTAGTACGAACTCCAGGGCTGTTTGTGACACTTATAGGAATAGCCCAATGGATTGATTGGAAATAATAACTTTGAGATGGTTTCGTACCCTACCATAATCTCTTCGTTTGTTCTCCGCTATTAGTGACTTTGGAGTGAATCTTTGTTGCATGTTGAGGGAAGTTATATGATCCAATTATGTTATTATTGTTGAGAGAACTTGCACTAGTGAAAGTATTAACCCTAGGCCTTATTTCAACGCATTGCAATACCGCTTACGCTCACTTTTACCACTTGCTACCTTGCTGTTTTTATATTTTCAGTTTACAAAAACCTATATCTACCATCCATATTGCACTTGTATCACCATCTCTTCGCGAACTAGTGCACCTATACAATTTACCATTGTATTGGGTGTGTTGGGGACACAAGAGACTCTTTGTAATTTGGTTGTAGGGTTTCTTGATAGAGACCATCTTCATCCCACGCCTCCCACGGATTGATAATCCTTAGGTCATCCACTTGAGGGAAACTTACTACTGTCCTACAAACCTCTGCACTTGGAGGCCCAACAACGTCTAAAAGAAGAAGGTTATGTAGTAGACATCAAGCTCTTTTCTGGCGCCGTTACCGGGGAGGTGAGTGCTTGAAGGTATATCTTTAGATCTTGCAATCGAATCTTTTTGTTTCTTGTTTTAGCACTAGTTTAGTTTATTAAAGAAAACTACAAAAAAATGGAATTGAGTTTGTCTCATATGCTTCCTCTTTTTAATATCTTTCTTGAGTATGATGGAAAGGAAAATTGTGCCAAAATGTTAGAAGAAGAATGCATTAAAATGTTTGACATTAAGTCTTTGAATGATGAGCATGATTGCAATGTTGTTAGTATGAACTCTTTGAATATCCATGGTACAAATGATGATTGCACTAGTTATGATGAAAATGTCTCCTATAAACATGTCAATTTTTGTGGAGTGCATCGGGTTTGCAAGTACACACCAAATAGGGAAGATAGATATTGCAAGAGGCATAAGCACTTAGAAACTAAATTGTTGCAAGAAAGGCTAGATGTTTGTGCCGAAGATTTAAATTTTCTTGGCCGTACTTGTGGACTTTGCAATGAACATGGTCATTTAGCTATCTTATGCAAATTGTTTCATGATATAATCATGTCCAAAAATTGTGATGACTTGATTTCCCTTGCACATTATAATGAACTTAGTTTGCTTATGGGCTACAAAGAAATGAAACGTATAACTAAGCATCTTCCAGAATTTGCCCGTTATAAACTTTTTGGTTTTGATCTAGAGAAGATTTATATGTATTGTGCGGTGTATTGCATTGAAAATCCTTATATTGCCAATTAAATAAAGAAAATAAAACAAATATAAGATGAAGAGAATGCTAACGAAAGGGAAGAGACCTCCCAATATCCTTCTATTACTTCTTATGATGAATCAGGTAACGAGGATGTCGGGGAAGCTGATCGGACCCACGAACACCTATGGGACCGGCGGACCGAGCCCCTTTCGGTTCGGCGGGGGGCGGAGATCGCACGAAGAGCAGATCGAGGCGAAGCACACGAGCAGTTTACCCAGCTTCGGAGCTCTCCGGAGAGATAATACTCCTACTGCTGCATGTCTGATTTGTATTGAGTTCTTGCTAGGGAGCGCTGAATGTTACAGTGCACACCAGCTGCTAACGAGACCTAGCCTGGGTGCTTTCTGGTTTCGAGCCTCTCCCACCCCCCCCACGCTGCGCATGGGCCTCCTTTTATATGCTCAAGGGGTCTCCGACAGGTGGCAACGTAGGTGAGGTTAAAAATGGAAAAAGAGTGCGGTTGGTACAGCTACTTGTACAGTGTATCATACCTAACCCTGACGGCAGGGGACAAAGGCATTAAATGCCCGTCTATGTCGCCCAAACAGTGCAAACAGGGACCGTCAGGGGCGCCACTGCTTGCCACGATGGCAATCTTGTCAGCGCCGCTTGCCACAGCGCTCGGTGGCAAGACAGCCTCTTGCCACGCTGCTTGGAAAGGTCCCATGGCGACACGCTGGTGGATGTCTTTGGAGCGGAGGAAAAGAGGTAGTCGTCGCATGCAAGCGCCTTTGCATGTTGTTGCCTTTGTCGCGTCCGGAAGCTTGTCGCTCACCGGGCCTTCCCGGCAAGCTCCTCTTGCCGGGGCCTTGTCTCCTAGGTGCCTTGGTTGGCCTTCCCGGCAAGCTCCTCTTGCCGGGGCCTTGTCTCCTTGGTTAAAATACTTTGTTCTTGAATGGCTCCAAAGGAACCACGGAGGACCTTGGCGGTCACCTGGCAAGCCTTGCCGCGGGGTGCTGCAACTGCCCATGCACAAGTTCGGGATACTAGGGTACCCCTACTCTAGTACACGCCATGACGACGCACAATCAGATCGTCGCGCATGACGCGCTTCCACCGCTGCAAGCGCTGTTGCTGGAGCACCTCATGCCGCCAAGATCAAGCGGAGCGGGCCTCCTGCACCACGCTGCTGCTCCCGCCAAGCGGCCAAGGGAACCCACTCTTCCGCCTCGTCGCACCGGAGGCGAGCCAGAATTTGATCTCTCCGCGCTCAGCTCCGACGAGGAAGAAGAAGAAGAGTAAGATTCTTTGCTGTACTTGTAGTTCTTCGACTTGTTGCTTCGTCTTGTATCTGACATGCTTCACTCTGAACCCTTTCCTTTTCAGGACGCTGGCCCAGAGAGCGTCGAAGAGAGCCAAGGCCCCGGTGATTGTCATCGAGGACGAACCCACCGCGACAGCAGGAGGCGCGTCCGAGACCACCTTGCCGGATGCGGCAACTCTTCCACAAAGCAGCCCCCAGCGTAAGTATATGGTTTACATTCTGCTGTTAAGCATGCATGAGTGCTCTTCCTTTGTTGATATCTGACTGTTGGTTTGTGTAGGAGCAGAGCAGCCCCACCAGGAGTGCCCTGAAGCCGCTCCTGACATGCCATCTGCTTCGACTACACCGCCAAGGGAGGATCCCCCGGCAAGGGAGTGTTCTCCGGCAAGGGAGGCGTCTCCGGCGAGGGATAACACCAGCGACCCTCCTGTGGTTGAGACCGCTGCTGCAGATCCCATCGCAGGTAATCCTCTTGACCGAAAATTTCCCTTGGGTTCTTCTGATATTCTGATTTTTCTTTTTGAATATTTGCTTGACTGTTCTTTCTGTTTCGGTCGTCAGATCCATCTGCCGCAGAGCCAATGGAGACCGAGGTCGCCGGCGAGGAGGACGCTGGGCAACACCGATGACGTCTGCCGCCGAAGAGGTAGCCGGCGCTGACGAGCCTGCCGGCGAAGAGGCCGCATAAAGCTGCCGCCGCAGAAGCCGGGCGAGGGGTCCGCGATCGACCGACGGCCCCGAGGCCGCAGGAGCGCCAGCGCCACGCCGACCGCCGATCCCTCCGCCGCTGCTGCAGCATCAGGCTCCGACGAGCCCCAGCCCGGTGCCTATTTGAAGGCCGGCGATGGCGTCTTCATCAAGATCCCCTGGGCTTCGAGCTCCAGGGCGCTGGTCGAAGGAGAGACCTTTGACGAAGAGCTGCTCGCCTCCGCTGGGCTGACGCTGGTCGACGCGCCAAGCAGCAGCCGCGGCGAGTCTGAGGAGGAGCAGCTGCTGCGGAAGCTGCTGTCGTTCTACCGCGCCCGACAAGCCAAGCTGGAATCCCGGGAAGCGCTTGTCGCGAAGGCGGGAGCAGACATTGAGAAGCGTGTGGAGGAGCTCCGGGGCCTTAATCAGGAAGCTCTCCGGGCCCTGGCAAAGGAGCGGGAGCAACTCGCAGAGGAGCGCAAAGCCTTCCTCCTCGAGAAGGCTGAAGCTGAAGAGCAACAGAGGCTTGCTGCCGAGAAGCTGTCTGCGCAGGAAGGCGAGTTGGCGCAGCGGAAGATAAATCTTGACAACCACGAGGAGGATCTTGCCGCGCGCGAGCAAACATTTGGCGGGGCTCTCAAGGAAGCAAAGGATGCTTCCGCAGTTGCCGAGGCCGCCAAGAAGGAGTTGGAGACGAAGGTGACGCAGCTGGAGGCCAATCTCAAGAAGAGTGGCGAGGAGCTTGCTGCACTCAAGCATGAGCGCGAGAAGGACGCCTACACTCTTGGTGAGCTGCAGGGCCGTCTCGCCGAGAGGAGCAAGGAGCTCAGCGCCGCCAAGGATTCCAACGCGGATCTCGAGCTGAAGCTGACTACTTTGACTCAGACGCTGGAGGGCGCCAGGGAGCAGGAGGTGGCTTTGTTGGAGAAGATCAAGGCCGACGAGGCGCTGCTGGCGAGTGCTACTGCCGCCCAGAACACCTTCAGAGAGAATGTGGAGCACTGGACCGAGGGTCTCGTGAATGTTGCCGCCGCCATCGACAGGGAGCTGGCGGAGCTGGGGATGGTGGATCTCGGGTATTCCTCCGATGAGCACCTCCAGCCCAGCGCCAAGCTTAGCTTGTTCTTCAAAGGCGTGGTGACGGCCCTCCAACGACTCCGGGAAGAGATCCCAAAGCAGCTGGCCGAGGAGTCGCGCCAGATCTGCGCGGGAGCTCTTCAAAAGGTGTTGATGAAGGTGGCCTTCCGCAATCCAGGTCTCAACCTCACCAACGTCCTCAAGTCCCTGCCGCCGGATGCTGATGTGGAAGCGCTCAAGGCCCTTGTCGCACCCATTGTGGACAGGGTGAGCGGGATCAAGAGGGTTGAGGGCGATCGCGTAGATTAGGCCGCCCGTTTTCTCTTTTCCTTGTCGCTGCTGGTCATGTTAGGAGAACAATCTATTAGAACTGCGACAAGTTATCTTGTAATATAACTCTATTTCGGGCAGTGATTGCTATGTTATTTCCTTTACTTGATTCCGTCCTTTGTATGTTTTTGCCCTACGCTTTTAGGGAACTTGTCGGCGCAGGCACCCTTGCCGCGAGCGCTGAGTGCTGGACGTTAGCAGCCTGCTGGCGGTGCTGCTTCCGACAAGCAACCTTGTCGCAACTAGTTGCAGCTCACTTAGGTTGTTGAGCGGACTCGAAACAAAGTAAGGGCGCAACTAGCTACGAGTTGGTTCCTCCCCGCACAGGTTTTCCATACAAAGTACGGTCGTTCGAGGAGAATAACTTAAAAATTCAAAAGCTGATTGCTCAAATTTTAGCAACTTAGCTTTTCTGTCGTTTGCTTCCCGGTAAGACGAAACTTCCTCGAGCGACGCTTGGTCCACACCATTATCTTCTCCTTCCCCCCCGACAAACTTGTGGGCGAGGGAACCTTCCTTTCTGTGATAAAGAGAAAGAAGAGAAAATAAAGTTATGGAGCCTTACGGCTCGTTATTGCTTACCGGGGCAGGTGCTGCACAAAGTGTCAGATAACACATGC
Organism: Aegilops longissima; assembly: GCA_021605205.1. Taxonomy (NCBI): domain Eukaryota; kingdom Viridiplantae; phylum Streptophyta; class Magnoliopsida; order Poales; family Poaceae; genus Aegilops; species Aegilops longissima. The sequence goes on from JAHIAM010003251.1 coordinate 60,105, forward strand.
AAAAATAAAGTAGAAAGCATGAAATCGACAAGATGTGCGAAGCACATGAGCTTTACTTATGCACGGGGTCTGTGCCCGGCTTTGTAAAAAGGATTACATGCAACATCGGCAAGACTTGTACAAAAGGTGGTTGCCGGAACGGGTTCCGGCAACTGCGCCCTACGGGTAAAACTTACGAAGATGCTCAATGTTCCAGGAGTTGCTCACCGGAATGCCATCTTCGGTCTCAAGGCGGACAGCGCCAGCCTAGTGACTCGTTTCACCCGTAAGGGCCTTCCCACTTCAAGGCCAGCTTGTTGGAATTCTTGGCGGACTAAACGCGCCAAGAACAAGGTCGCCTTCCTCGAGACTTCGGCATTAACTTTGCGGCTATGGTAACGGCGCAAAGCTTGCTGGTATCGAGCAGCTCGTCTGACAAGAGCTCAAGACGGTCCTCCTCAAGGAGCGGTCGCCATCTTGTCGCAGCTGCTCTTGCTCAAGCTCGTCATAAGCGAGCACTCGAGGTGACCCGTATATGAGTTCTGTGGGGAGAACTGCCTCTGCTCCATAGACTAGAGCGAAAGGTATTTGGCCAGTGGCTCGATTTGGCGTCGTCCTGATCGACCAAAGAACCACCGGCAGCTCCTCAATCCAGTTTCTTCCACACTTGTGCATCCTGTCGAAAGTCCTAGTCTTGAGCCCGCACATCACTTCAGCATTTGCCCTCTCCGCTTGACTGTTACTTCTCGGATGAGAAACAGAAGCGAAGCAGACCTTGGCGCCAAGATCTTGGACGTACTGCATGAAGGTGCGGCTCGTGAATTGCGTGCCGTTGTCGGTGATGATCCTGTTAGGAATCCCGAAACGGCAAACAATCGACCTGAAGAACTTGACTGCTGACTGTGTCGTCACCTTCCTCACTGCTTCCACTTCCGGCCACTTTGTGAACTTGTCAATTGCAACTACAAGTACTCAAATCCCCCGACAGCTCGGGGAAAGGGGCCGAGGATGTCGAGCCCCCAGACCGAAAATGGCCAGGATAAAGGGATCGTCTGGAGAGCTTGAGCTGGCTAGTGTATCTGCTTGGAATGGAACCGCACGCTTCACACTTGGTTACTTGTGCAGTTGCATCACGGAGGGCTGTCGGCCAAAAGAAACCTTGCGGAACGCTTTGCGGCAAGTGCTTTTGCGCCAATGTGGTGACCACATATGCCTCCATGTATCTCGCCAACAGCTTCATCCATCTTCCCGTGAATACACTTCAATTTCACACCATTGAGTCTTCTTCGCATGCAGGTGTTGTCGACAAACTGGTACATACTTGACTGCCGGGCTACTCTTTCCGCTTCTTCTTGCTCTTCGGGAAGTTCTCCTGTCTGAAGGAAATGGACAATTTGTTGCGCCCATGCTGGAGCTTGCGGCTCGACAACAAGGACTAAAGGCATATCTGCTGCTGCGGGAACATCCGCTTCTACGGCGAGAACCTGCGGCTCAGCCGGAGCTTGACATTCCCCGGCAAGCTTGCCGGAGCAAAACTTGTCGGGAGCGTCTGCTTCAACGGAACAAACCCTAGGGCTCGCTGGAGCAGACTGCTACTCAGCACTCTTGGTGTTGATCTTGGTGACCTTCTTGGCGGCGGCTTCAGGGAGCTCTGCCGGAAAGTAGTCTCCGGAAATCAACTTCCTCTTCTTGCTCTGTCCAGTTGATGGCGTTACAGACGGTTGAGTCAGCTTGAGCACAAAGATCCCTGGTTCCACAGGTAACTTAAGTGCGGCGCACTTCGACAGGCCATCAGCAATATCGTTCTGAGCTCTTGGAACATGTTCCATCTGTAGGCCGTCAAAATGCTCTTCTAGCTTTCTCACTTCATCAACATAGGCTTCCATCAACGGACTCTGATAATCCTTGTTCACTTGGCGGACGACAAGCTGTGAGTCACCCCTGACAATGAGCTTCTTGATTCCATGGTCTATTGCGATCCTGAGACCGGCAAGCAAACCTTCATACTCTGCAGTATTGTTTGTTGCTTTCTCCTTGGGAAAGTGCATCTGGACTATGTACTTGAGATGCTCTCCGGTGGGTGCGACAAGCAGCACGCCCGCACCGGCGCCTTGCAGCGAGAAGGCACCATCAAAGTACATCAGCCATTCTTTGCTTGCTTCCTTGACGGGGATGCTCGTTTCTGGAATTTCTTCATCTTGTGTTGGCGTCCACTCCGCTATGAATTCTGCCAATGCTCTGCTTTGGATAGTTGAGGTGCTCTCAAACTTGAGGCAAAGCTTGCAGCCCAAGGCCCACTCGACAATCCTGCCTGTTGCCTCTGGATTTTGCAGTATCCTCTTCAGCGGAAAGCGAGTGACGACTGTGATCTCATGTGCTTGAAAGTAATGGCGCAACTTTCTCGAGGCCATGAGAAGGCCGAAAAGCAATTTCTGCACACCAGAGTACCTTGACCTAGCCCCCTGCAGAAGGGAACTGACAAAGTAAACTGGGCGCTGCACCATCCTTTTCTGTATCTTCTCACACGTCTGCGCAGATCCATCCTTGTCGGGACCAGAGCTTGCCGGTAAAGTGCTTTGCTTGTCGCTGGATGCATCTGCCGTGGTTGCTAGCTCATCATCCGCCTCCCTCTCCGCTACCAACGCAGCACTAACCACTTGATTGGTTGCCGCTATATACAGCAGCAACTTCTCTTGTGGCCTAGGTGCGACAAGTATTGGAGTGGAGGACAGGTATCTCTTTAAGTCCTGCAGCGCAGCCTCCGCTTCCGGAGTCCATTTCATTGGACCAGCCTTTTTCAATATTTTGAAAAATGGCAAGGTGCGCTCAGCAGACCTAGAGATAAACCTGCTGAGAGCAGCTACGCAACCGGCAAGTCTTCGTACATCCTTGACGTGCTTTGGTGCTTCAATCTTCTCAATGGCCTTGATCTTGTCGGGATTGGCTTCAATTCCCCGTTGAGACACGAAGAACCCGAGAAGCTTGCCGGAGGGGACTCCAAAGACGCACTTCTCGGGGTTGAGCTTGAGGTTGATCTTGCGCAGATTTGCAAAGGTTTCGTCTAAATCTTGAATCAGAGTTGCCTTGTCTTTTCTCTTGACCACTATGTCATCCATGTAGGCTTCTACATTTCTATGTATTTGCGGCTCAAAAGCGTCATGGACTACTCTTGCAAATGTTGAACCAGCATTCTTTAAACCAAAAGGCATCCGTACGAAACAGTATGTGCCACATGGGGTGATGAATGCGGTCTTCTCCTCATCCTCTTCTGCCATGAAGATCTGATGGTACCCTGAGTATGCATCAAGAAATGAAAGCAAATCACATCCGGCCATGGAGTCAACAATCTGATCGATGCGCGGCAAGGGAAATGGGTCTTTGGTACAGGCTTTATTAACATCGGTAAAGTCGATACAAAGCCTCCATTTTCCGTTTGCCTTACGCATGACTACAGGATTGGCCAACCACGTCGGATGGAGCACTCCTCTGACAAGGCCTGCTGCTTCCAACTTCTTGATTTCTTCGGCGATGAATTCTTGGCGCTCCACTGCTTGCTTTCTGACTTTCTGCTTGACGGGCCGCGCATGAGGACAGACAGCAAGGTGGTGCTCTATTACTTTCCTGGGAACACCGGGGATGTCAGACGGTTGCCATGCAAACACGTCGACGTTCGCCCGCAGGAAAGCAACGAGCGCGCTTTCCTATTTAGGGTCAAGAGTGGCACTGATGGTGAAGGTACCACCAGTGTCGTCCTCCTTGGCGGACACCTTCTTGTTCTCTGGTGGAGCTTCCATCGTCTTCTTGTACTTGCCGGTGGAGCTCGATGGTGCGTCCTCGACGGTAGCGCAGCACTCCGAAGAGGTGCGCTTGCCAGAGTGGGCATCAGAACTCTTGCCGGACTTGGTCTTCTTCTTCCCCCCGGGAGCTTCAGCGGCAAGTGACTTGCGATCTATTGCGGCTGCTGCTTCCCGGTAGATCTTGTCGGCGCAGATAAGAGCATCCTTCTTGTCGCCAGGGACAGAAATGACACTTATCGGGCCTGGCATCTTGAGCATGTTGTATGCATAATGAGAAGCTACCATGAACTTGGCGAGTGCTGGACGGCCAAGTATCCCATTGTAAGGTAATGGAAAACCAGCAACGTCAAAAGTGACCCTCTCAGTCCTGAAGTTCAACTCGCTGCCAAACGTCACCGGCAATGTGATCTTTCCCTTCGGCTTGCTCCTTCCCGGATTGATTCCTTGGAATGTGCCGGTCTCTTCGAGCTCGCCATCAGGGATCTGAAGCTTCTGGAGCACCGCGGAGGAGATCAGATTCAAGCCGGCCCCGCCATCAACTAGCATCTTAGTGACCTTGAGGTTGCGGATGGTTGGCGAAAACAACATCGGCAAACACCCGACCGCAGTTACGCGATCAGGGTGGTCCTCAATATCAAAGATGATAGGCGTGCTGGACCACTTCAGAGGCTTGCGTGACTCGACGGATGGTTCTGCCGCATTAACTACCTGCATCCACTGCTTGAGTTGGCGGTGTGAAGTATGCAGAGAAGCACCGCCGTCAACGCACAAGACCTCTGTGGCTTTCTGGAACTCCTGCTCATCAGTCTCGTCATCATCCATGTCTTCATCATCATCGTCATCTTCATCCTTGTCACGGCCGCGGGAAGGTCTGTCTCCTTGCCGTTGCTTGGCCTTGCCGCGGCGTCCTCCTCGGCCGGGACGTTTCTTGCTAGCTCCCCCAGCACCTTCCTGGGCCTTCTCCTTGTCGCGTCGCTCGTACTCAGCCTTTTGCTGTTCGACAAGCTGCTCGACTTTCTTGCAGCTCTGGAGGTCATGGCCCTTGGTGCGGTGGATCTTGCAGTACTGCTTGTTGGAGGTCCTGCTTGTCAGCGGCCGCCACAGCCTGGCAGTTGGTGCCCGCGGCAACCTCCTTGCCGGAGCTAACAACTTTGGCTTTCTTGGCGCCACCTCCGTCGCCGGACTGCTCGACAGCTAGCACATCTTTGCCTTTCTTTTTCCTGTTGTTCCGCCGCCAACTTTTCTTTGCCGGAGCGGACCCCTCACTATCAGATCCTGCTGTCTCCACATTCTCTCCGGGGAGTCTCCTCCCTTCCTCAGCACGTGCACACTTGTCGGCCAGGGCATACAGCTCACTGACATCTCTGATCTTGCACATCGCCATCTCCTCCCGCATCCTACGGTTTCGCACGTTCTGATGGAACGCGCTGATTACCGCGGCAGGGTGGACATCTAGGATGTTGTGTTGTACACGGCTGAATCTCTGAATGTACTTGCGCAGGGGCTCTCCTTCCTTCTGGGCGAGCAGATGAAGGTCGCTTTCTTGGCCATGAGGTTTGTGGTCACCGTGAAGGCGCTGACAAACCGATGGCATAGATCCGCCAGAAGATATGGAGTTGTCCGGCAAGTGCATGAGCCAGATCGACATTGGGCTTGAGTACCAACGGGAAGTAGTTGGCCGTAATCTTGTCGCTCGCCCCGGCAGCTTGCACCGCAATGGTGTAGATGCCGAGGAACTCGACGGATGCGCCTTGTCGCCGTATTTCTCTCGCACGCCCGGCTTGAAATTCTTCTTGCTGGGCCATCGACTTGCCGCAGCTCACGTGTGAACGCAGGGCAACCATCACAGACTGGCAAGTCGCTGGTTCTCTCGGCGCATGCATATCGACAGAGGGCCCAGCGCTGGTCCGATTGACGTCGCGCTTTCTTCGCCGCTCGCGCGAGTTCGGCGCCTTCTTGCTGTCGTTCGGAAGAACTTGGCGCTGATCACGACGAGCTCGTGGATCTGATGACGCGGTGGAGTCGCTGTCGAGGTGGATCCGGCGAGTCGGCGATCTTGGCCTTCGGGGCGGAGAGTGCATGGTGGTTGCACCCCCACCGGTTTCGTCGCCACCGGCTCGTGCTTGGCAGTCTTGCCACGGCAGCGATGTACTTGGTTGCCAGGAGTGTCGCCGTTGGCAAAGCCGATGAGACTCTGAATGGTGGCCCTCCATTCATCGACCTTGTCGGCTGTTGAGGGTAATCTAGGAGCAGTTGAGCTCTCGCCAAAGCTTCACGCTGAGTGGTGGGCGGCAGTGGCGAACGGTGCGAGGAGCGGATATGCCGGACTTCTAACTATGTTAGAAGGAGCAGATCCCGCCCAGCGACGTGCCTCGCCGTGCCAAGCATGTTGGCGTCGCTACCGCCTTGAGCATCCCGAGATCCACTAGCTCGATCTTGATCCAATGAGCGATGGTGCTGTGGATACCATGACGCTGTCGGTCCCGCGCCTCCCGAGATGGGCGCGGTGCATGTACGGACGCCGATGTCTGCAAGAGCCTTGTCCTTGGACTTGGCAGCACTGGGCTCCTCGCCGACGCCCGCTCTTCCGCCGGTGTCTACCCCACCACCCATTTGTTCGGTGGTGATGGGATCGACGTGGACGGCTCCGCTGCCGCCGAAGCCTTCTTCTTCGGTGGCATGTCGATGAAGATGATGAAGATCTAGCTCGTGTGAACGCCGGATCAGGTTCACACAGCCTCGACGCCCCCTACCTGGCGCGCCAAAGATGTCGGGGAAGCTGATCGGACCCATGAACACCTATGGGACCGGCGAACCGAGCCCCTTTCGGTTCGGCGGGGGGCAGAGATCGCACGAAGAGCAGATCGAGGCGAAGCACACGAGCAGTTTACCCAGCTTCGGAGCTCTCCGGAGAGATAATACTCCTACTACTGCATGTCTGATTTGTATTGAGTTCTTGCTAGGGAGCGCTGAATGTTACAGTGCACACCAGCTGCTAACGAGACCTAGCCTGGGTGCTTTCTGGTTTTGAGCCTCTCCCACCCCCCTCTACGTTGCGCATATGCTCAAGGGGTCTCCGACAGGTGGCAACGTAGGTGAGGTTAAAAATGGAAAAAGAGTGCGGTTGGTACAGCTACTTGTGCAAGTGTATCATACCTAACCCCGACGTAAGGGGACAAAGGCATTAAATGCCCGTCTATGTCGCCCAAACAAAGGCAAACAGGGACCGCTGTGGGCGCCATCGCTTGCCACGATGGCAATCTTGTCGCCGCCGCTTGCTGGGCGCGCTGGTCAAGACCTCTTGCCACGCTGCAAGGCTTGAAAGGTCCCATGGCGACATCGTTGGTGGATGCTGGGAGCGGAGGAAAAGAGTGGTAGTCTGCGCATGCAAGCGCTTTGCCATGTTGTTGCCTTGTCGCGTCCGGAAGCTTGTCGCCACTTGGCCTTCCCGCAAGCCTCGCCTTGCCGGGGCCTTGTCTCCTAGGGTGCCTTGGTTGGCCTTCCGGCAAGCTCCTCTTGCCGGGCCTTGTCTCCTTGGTTAAAATATTTTGTTCTTGAATGGCTCCAAAGGAACCACGGAGGACCTTGGCGGTCACCTGGCAAGCCTTGCCGCGGGGTGCTGCAACTGCCCGTGCACAAGTTCGGGATACTAGGGTACCCCTACTCTAGTACACCGACAGAGGAGGACCCTTCTATCCAACCAATCTCATTAATAAGGAGCTCCAAAAAGAGGATTGAACCCACACATGATGTGGTGAAGAAGAAGAAAGGAAGAACGAAGAGAGATAAAAAGGTATCTCTCCCAAATAAGGTTGCTCCTATTATTGTTGTGCCTCAGGAAAATGAATCAAAAATAATTGTGGAAGATGATACACTTGATGATGATTTCGTTATTCCTATTGCTTGTTGTGATGATTATGATTGGGAAGATAATGATACTTCTTATGATCTTGAAAATCTTTTTGGCACTTCCTTGGAAGAATATGATAATTGCTATACTATTGGTGCTATCCATACTATTAATAATGAGAGTCATTATGCTTATGATATGAAAAGGCCCAAGCTTGGGGAAGCTATGTTTAATGAGGATGACATATTTGAGAATATATTTGCTGCAACTAATGTCTGTCCCAAGCTTGGGGATGCTATGTTTAATGAAGGTGATATTTTTAGCCTCTCAAGTTTTGATATGCAAAGTTGTAATGATGATAGCATGCCTTCTACCTATGATGATTATATTTATGAAAGTAAGTTTGGAAGAGTGTCAACTTTAGGAAGTAGTGATCCCACTATTTTGGAGGATGTTGAATCTTATAGTATTTACGAAAGTGGATTTGGAGAGGTCATGACTTTATTTAGTGATGTATCCACTATCTTGGAAGAGGTTTCAATCGATTATGATGAGAACAAAGTTGCTACTTATGATGATTATTGTGATGAAACTTATGATATAAAAAGTAGTGATGATTATATTTATAAAACTTGTGATGATTATGATTACCCTTTTTCTGAACATTACTCTTTTAATGTGGAAACAATTTATATTATTCAAGTCTCTTATGATACTCCCACTATTCTGAATGAGAAGAATTTTGCTTATGTGGAGAGTAATAAGATTTCTATGCTAGTAGATCATGAAAAGAATGCTTTAGGTGCTGGCTATGTTGTTGAATTCATTCATGATGCTACTGAAAATTATTATGAGGGAGGAATGTATGCTTGTAGGAATTGCAATAATATCAAGTTTCCTCTCTATGTGCTTAAAATCTTGAAGTTATGTTGTTTATCTTCCTATGCAAGTTGATTCTTGTTCCCATAAGTTGTTTGCTCACAAAATCCCTATGCATAGGAAGTGGGTTAGACTTAAATGTGCTAGTCATATTCTTCATGATTCTCTCTTTATGTTTCAATTCCTATCTTTTGTGTGAGCATCATTGAAATCATCATGCCTAGCTAGGGGCATTAAACGTTAGCGCTTGTTGGGAGGCAACCCAATTTTATTTTAGTTTCTTGCTTTTCGGTTCTGCTTAGGAATAAATAATCCATCTAGCTTCTGGTTATATGTAGTTTTGTGTTTTAATTAGTGTTTGTGCCAAGTAGAACCTTTGGGAAGACTCGGGTGAAGTCTTTATGATCATGCTGTAAAAAACAGAAACTTTAGCACTCACGAGATTTGTTTCAACTTTTTACTAGAGAGTTCTATTTAGTTGATTCTTTTTTCAGATGATTACTAGAAAAATTCCTCAGGTCCACCAATTTTTTTAGAATTTTTGGAGTTCCAGAAGTATACGTTTGATACAGATTATTATACAGATTATCACTGGTCGCCGATCGCACCACCAGTCGATCACTGGCTGTCGACTTCGACCGCCCAGCCGACCGTTGGCTGCCGATCGCTCCACCAGGACGATTGCTGGCTGCCGACGCGCCTAACCAGCCGGATTCCCGGTCAACTGCAGCTCGACGCGATTTCGACGTGACGACGTGCATTCGCACTGTTCACGTGACACCCCAGCCATCATGTATAGTGTCACTTGTCCCCTGGCACTATTTATGAAATGACCCAGGGGACAAGGATGACACCCCACCATGCCACTAGCTAGCTAGCTACCATGCCTACATGGCTTACATCCTAAGCTAACTCCCCCTATATATATGAGCATCCATCCATCCATCCTGCATGGACTCACTCTCCCACACACTCACGCATGCATGCTCAGGCACATGCGGCCACACACACACACCTATGCTCATATGCATATACGAGGCCAGATGCCAGATGCCTATGGCACTGACCTCAGATACAGCTCTAGGAGCACTCTGTACCAGATATACCAGATATACTCAGACATGCAGGAGTAGGGGTTTTATCTCTCCGGAGAGCCCCGAACCTGGGTAAACTAGCGCGTGCTACTCGTGATACCCGTCCCTCGATATTCCGCTGCAGTCTTGCCCTCACACGAAGCCACCTTGTGGCATATGTCGTCTTGCACCCCCCCGTGAGAATACCACGACATTTGGCGCCCACCATGGGGCGGTACTATGCTACCGCGCTGCTGCTGGTTTCGCAGTCCGGGCGGGACCATTTTCGTCATCATCACCACGGCGTCGCGCCGTCTCTCCGGTAGCGCTCGAGGGCTCGACACCGACACGCCCCCGAAGGGTGGCGTGTCCTCGCCGTCGGTTGCGCCTCCTTCACCGCCACCATTGCGACGCCGGCCGGCCATTCGCGTGCGCCGCGCGCGGTGCCTCGCCTCGGTCGGCTGTGTCCATCCACGCGCCGCTCGCGTCTGCTTTCCTTCGCGTCGCGCCTTGCTCCGGCCGACACACACATTCGCTCATCCATACATTGTCTATGCAAGCTAGCTAGCTGCTAAGTCAAACAATAGTCAAACAGTCAAAACCAATGGCCATGCGCCGTGCACGCATAGCCCAGATAATGGCGTGGTTCATTGCCAGCATCTACACTACACTGCTCCTCGCGCGCATGGGAGCAGCACCCTCTCATCTCGACTCAGCTCGTCAGCGCTGCTCCTAGTTACCCAAGCCCCTCCGGCAATGAGCTGGTGCCCTGCTCGCCTCCCGGTCTGATGCGGGCCACCATGGTCTGCTGCGGGCCACCATGGTCTCCTGCAGCCGCGCCGCCGCTCGCGAGATGGCCTTGGGCCAGCTGGCCGCCTCTTCACGCGCCTATTCCCGAGTGATCCCCTTCGCACGCCGGCGGGCCTCCCGCTCCGCCCCTCTAGCAGCACCTCTGCCCCGCCCCGCCTCTTCAAGGCCAAGGTCCTGCTGCCAAGAGCTCCTCCAGGCAGCGCTCCGCTGCTGGCGCTCACTGCTCCACCACGCGAGCGCCAAGAAGGCGCCTAACGCTGGCCCTTGCCTCGCATGATTTTTCCTCCAGACACCACAGCCGAGACCATCGCCCAGCTCTCGTCTGGCGCGATCCTCGCACCGCACAGACAAGCCGCTACCGTGAACGCTGTTCCGCCAGCGCCACTCTAGCCGGCCAGCCGCGCTGGCGCCGCGCCCCCTCCGCGGCTCCCTACTCCAGTTGCGCGTCACCTCACCCGCGCCTGGCCTCGTCCTCTCCACGCCCTCGCGCAGCCTGCCGTCTCCGCACCACGGCCGGCTCCCGCGAGCCTGTCCATCCTGCGGCCGGCTTCAGACGCCCGGCCGGGTTTTGCCCGCCCAGGCTGGCTGCGCCTCCTCCGCGACTCCGCCGCCTTCCGCTCGCTCCGCTGCGGGCCGACCACCCCTGCTCGCCTGCGCCTGCCCGCTCAGCCCACCCCGCCAGCTCGACTGGCTGGCCTCCTCCGCTCACGGCGGCTGCAGCTGCTCCTGCGCCGTTGCCTCGTCGCTTCCGGCGCCTCCGGGTCGGCTCCTTCCTCGTGATCCGCCGACTGCTCAGCCGGCTCTAGCGCCGTTGCCGGCTGCACCCGCACCCTCTGTCGCCGACTACCAGAAGCAGAGAAGAGAAAGATAAAGTGGAGTCGGCTGCTTTTATTAGTGAAAAAAAGAGATGCCTGCTGGATATGGCTCCAGCTGCAAAAAAGAAAACAAAAAGAAAGAAATGTGCGTCCGACTGCCAGATGTGTATCCGACCTCTTGCTGCCTGGCCGGCTGCAAAAAGCCTGACTGCTGTGTCGGAGTCCGCTGCCCACCGGGCTGAAGAAGAAAAAAGAGAAGAAGACAAAGAAATGCCGGGAGATCCGCCCGATCGCAGCCAGCCGCCTTAATCTCGGGTTACACCTGGGGCTGGTACACCGACGCTACCAAGAAGACAAAGTAGTCGCTGGAGATCCGCCCGATCGTCAATCAGCCGCTTCAATCTCGGGTAGACCCAGCCGGACGCTGACGCGCCAAGAAGACAAAGTAGTTACTGGAGATCCGCCCGACCGCCAGCGCCAGCCCGAATCTCGGGTTACACCTGGCCGGGTGCCGCGCGCCGTGAAGATTGCGCATAAGAGAAGAGTTTTGTCCGCTGCCAAAGAGCCGCAGAAGAGAAAAAGAAGAAGAAGGGCGCTGCAAGACGCCGCCGCCTGGCCGGTCGAGCTTGACCGGCCGGGCCCCGCCGAGCACCCGGGCTCGAAGGCCACACCCGGCGGGTGCGCCGCGCAAGGGCTGAAGCGCCGATCACCGCTGTCTTAGGCAAATCCGCCTGCTACACGAAAAGTCAATGTGACCTCTCACTGCATATTTTTGCATCACGAAGACGGATAACTCGAGCGATGCTCGGGGCTATCTCCAATTTTTATTGCTGTCGCTGCATCGTTTCGCCCCGAGGCCAGCCGAGTTGGCCCGGGCTGGCCGCTTGGTCGAGACGTTTCCCGCAGACGGCTTAGTAGCTGCAGCAAGACTAAAGGCCCACCTCTCAGCCACAGCATCGCAAAGCAGCTATCCGCTAGCAAGAGCAAAAGCTGGAGGCCACCCACGCCAAAAACGTCCGGAAGAAAAACGGATCGGGCGACCGCCATTTACTTTACAAGTATCAACTCGTTGAATCTGCTCCCATTTTGAGTACTTTACACTCCACTCGCTGCCCACTTCACCACGCATCGCAGAGCGCTGTCCGCGAAGCGAGAGCACAAGCCAAAAGTGGAGGGAACGCTAAAAATTAAGGGGCTCGAACGAAATCGAAGTCGGCACCTCCGCATAAAACTTGTAATGCTAAAGGCAAACATTTGATATATTTATGCGTGACTAACTTTGTCTTTTTCATGATCATTTCCACGAACACTTGTTAAAAACCTCCGCCAACTTTTGCCAAGTTGCCCGGAGGCTTGGGGCTACCGTCCGAGTAATTTGACACGGATACCCCAAGACGGCAAGACGATATTTCAAGACATCGGGCTAGCAAAGCCCTCGGCCCAACTACTCCGCCGCTCTCGCTGGCCGATCGCTCCACCAGCCGATCGCTGGCTGCCGATCGCACCACCAGCCGACCGTTGGCTGCCGACCGCACCACCAGGCCGACCGCTGGCTGCCGATCGCACCACTCAGCCGATCATTGGCTGCCGATCGCACCACCAGCCGATCGCTGGCTGCCGACCGCACCACCAGCCGACTGGCTGGTTGCCGACTTTCGTCACCAGTTGACCGTTAGCTGCCGACCGCCCACCAGCCGATCATGGCTGCCGATCGCGCCAACCAGCCGCTTCCCGGTCAATCGCAGCCCGACGCGAATTTCGACGTGATGACCGTATTCGCACTGCTCACGTTGACACCCCAGCCATCATGTATAAGAAGTCACTTGTCCCGGCACTATTTATGAAGTGACCAGGGACAACGATGACACCCCACCATGCCACTAGCTAGCTAGCTACCATGCCTACATGGCTTACATCCTGCTAACTCCCCCTATATATATATGAGCATCCATCCATCCATCCCGCATGGACTCACTCTCCCACACACTCACGCATGCATGCTCGTGCACATGCGGCCACACACACACCTATGCTCATATGCATATACGAGGCCGATGCCGATGCCTATGGCATCGACCTCAGACATGTACCCAGAGCACTCACTAGATATACCAGATATACTCAGACATGCAGGAGTAGGGTTTTATCTCTCCTGAGAGCCCCAACTGGGTAAACTAGCGCATGCTACTCAGATACTGCCCCTCGATATTCCGCAGCAGCCTTTTGCTCACATGAAGCCACCTTGTGGCATATGTTGTCTTGCACCCCCCCGGGAGAATACCACGGCAATCTCCATAGCCCGTTGATACGCCTAGTTGATGTGAGACTATCTTCTCCTTTTTGTCTTCTCCACAACCACCAATCTATTCCACCTATAGTGCTATATCCATGGCTCAGCTCATATATTGCGTGAAGATTGAAAAAGTTTGAGAACATAAAAAGTATGAAACAATTGCTTGGTGTCGGTGTCAAAACCGGCGGATCTCGGGTAGGGGGTCCCGAACTGTGCGTCTAGGCGGATGGTAACAGGAGACAAGGGACACGATGTTTTACCCAGGTTCGGGCCCTCTTGATGGAGGTAAAACCCTACGTCCTGCTTGATTAATATTCATGATGTGTGTTACAAGAGTGGATCTACCACGAGATCAAAGAGGCTAAACCCTAGAAGCTAGCCTATGGTATGATTGTTGTTCGCCCTATGGACTAAAGCCATCCGGTTTATATAGACACCGAGAGGGCTAGGGTTACACAGAGTCGGTTACAATGGTAGGAGATCTACATATCCAGACGCCAAGCTTGCCTTCCACGCCAAGGAAAGTCCCATCCTGACACGGACGAAGTCTTCAATCTTGTATCTTCATAGTCTTGGAGTCCGCCGATGATGATAGTTCGCTATCCTGGACACCCCTAGTCCTAACTCCTCAAGAGCCTCTAAACCAGGCTTCAATGACGACGTAGTCCGCGCGCATATTGTCTTCGCATTGCAAGGTTCTTCCTCCGAATAATTTATAGAAGATTGTGAACACTGTGATAGTGTCCGCTCGCAAAGATAAATTCCACGCACCACCGTAGAGAGAGAATAATATTACACAAGTTCAATTCACGACGATTTAGTGGCGTGACGTCATGCCATTACCAAGCCTTTACTGCTTTTATTGTTCCACCTCCGTATGCTTAGCGAGGCGGTTTCCTTGGCACGCCTTGTCGAAGCAGAGATCGTGTTCCCTTATTCCGGATTCCCATCAATACGGACGGGTAACGTGAACTGCGCCATTGATTGTGACGCTTGGGGATAAGCGTAGTTTTACCAAGCCGGCAGGGGACATGTTTTTGTCCGCCCATATAAGGATAAAGATCCAACCCTTTACCTCGCGCCTTCTTCCTCCTTGGCTTATCCATCTCCAACTCGAGCTCTAGCGCCTAAACCGCACTTTCACCTCAACCTTCTCCAACTATGTCCGGAGCGCGGAGGCAGGATGGCCTCCTCCGCCACGAGGGGCAGATCTGAAGAACCGCAATGACGCTGGATATTTGTCCAAAGAACATCACGCAGATCGGCTCCTCGACGAGGGAGAGTCGCCTCAACCCTGTGCCCCATGAGAGGGTAGTATTTCTTCCCCATTTCCTCCGCTGGACTGGCTTCCGCTTCATCCCTTTGTCCGGGGCTCATGTTTTACTAAGGCCTAGATTTCCATGATCTGCCCCAATTTCATCCTCAACATCTCGGCGCTTATCGTCAGGTGTAGGCCTTCCTTCTGATCCAACCCCACTTCGCCAGGCTCAAGACCTTCAAAGGTCGTCAAGGTTGTGAAGGGCAGCTGCGAGTGCGGAGGCACCATGGTGGGTAGGATGTCCCACGTTACATGGCCGGAAGGCACTTTCGTGGAAACCATCAAGGGGTGGCAATCGGGTGGTTCTACATCACCGAGCAAGGTGGACTCTGATTGGGCAGCGCCCCAATTCAGATCTGCATCCCTACACGGCTCACCTCCGGAAAGAGAGTGGCCGGATTTGGGGGTTCGAGGAGCTGACCTGACTCCAAGCCTATATCCTCAAGTTGGTGGACAAGAAGCTCAAGCTTGTCAACGTAGTCCAGTGTCATGCTCATCCGCCGGATTCTCCTGCACAGCCGACGGGCTTCAACATGTGGGAGTTTGATCCGGCAGCACTGCACTCTGAAGCGGGCTCTTCGACACTACGCACGTAAGATGTCCGGAAGGTGCTGCTCAGGGCGCTGGCTCCCGTGATCCGCCATCAAGATCGCGGATTCCGCCGCAGCGCCCAGCTGACGAGGTAAGTGATTTCACCACTTGTTTTCCATAGTTTGGCTCTATGCAAGATCTAAACTCCTCTACCTTTTGACAGAATGGCTGGCGAAGGCCGAACGGACTATGTCCGCCCCATTGCCGAGGACTCCACTGGACGCCCGCCTTAACGGGAGTTAAATGGTTCGCACCCCACGGTGCCGGGAGAAGAAGGCCAAGAAGACGGCCACGGGACTCGGAAGAGTTCCTGCTTTCAGTGCTATCGATGATGAACTGAGGGCCGACTCCTCCCACCAAGGCGCAGGAGGAGAAGAAGAGTCTCTCCCAAAGGGGGAGGGAAGAAAGGAAGGCCTCCCAACAAGGGAGGCCAAGGGTCCAAGAAGGGAAAAACTCTTCCCCGGACTGCTCCGCCAACGCCAAAGGGATTTACGACGAGGACTGGCCTCCAAGGCCAAGCTCGGCGAGATCGTAAGTATCCTGGACACCAATAACTACAAAGTTTTTTCTTTTCGCCACATAATGTCTTTCTAATGCCGCATACAACCCCCAGTCCGCCCCAAGGATGATCTTCCCGCTTGCCGAAAGTGGGTCCTTGGGTGCGCCGGATATGGATTCCTTCCGACGCCTCCACCCCTGTGCCGCGGGGACGACGCCGAGGTGGGATCCAGGAAGGACCCACCAGAGGAGGAGGCCCCGGAGGTGTCACGGGACACCCTCCCGGACTTTGCACCGACTCAGCCCCGAGGCCACAAGTGGCTCTCGAGTCCGGGCGCACCCCTTCATAAGAAGGGCAAGACAGCGACGCCGGCTGCCTCCGCCCAACCGGAGGTGCCGGATATTTGCTGGAGGCGCCAACGGCGCCCATCAAAGAGGAACACCGCATCACATGAGTGCGGTGATTCAAGGTTCACTCGCTAAGAGCGGGCTGACCAAGCTCTCAGCAGCACCTTCTAACAGATTTTGAGGTAAGAATTTCAATATATGTAAAATGGTACCAAGATAGACAAGAGCTCCCCGATGCTCGGGTTCGGTGTTCGGAAAGAAAAGCTGGACCGAGGATCTTTAGAAAGATAAACGCAGAGTCATAAAAAATATGTCAATATGGGATTGCAGTTTGCCGACTCTCACCAAGACCGATCGCAGGCAGAGGTCAATACTTTGAAGGAAAACCTCGGGCGGTCCGAGAAACTAGCCCGACCATGCCAAGAACCAGCTCGAGGAAAAGAAGGTGAGTAATACTCTTATGAAAATTGTACCTACAGTAAAAGGATTTGGTTGCAAGAAAAATGACAAGGATAACGTGGGTATTGTAGGGGCCACTAACGAGGTGGCGACTCAAGGAGGCGGTGGCCGCGACCAACGTAACGCGGCCGTGGAGCGCACTGAGCGAGAGAAGCAGGAGGCGCGGGTGGCGGAGGTGAGCAGCAGGAGCTCCTGGTGATCTCATGAAAAACATGAGAGCTTGAGCGTGACTCAAGACTCGAGAGTCTGAGCTATGCACGGCTCTTGAGAGTGCCAAAGCCTCTAAGGTCAAGCTTCAAGGCCTCTGTGGAGGTTGAGGCGGTGAAGAAAATAGCAGCGGTAAGGCATTTTTCATGCAAAGTAAGCATGTGAGTGTTAATTACCTGTTGCTTACCCAATTCAGAGCTCTCCAGAGCTGCTCACAGATCTTCCTCAGCAGCGTGTCCGATGCTGCCGCATTCTACCGGGCCGAGGAGGGAGCTCGATGGAGAAGGTCTTCCGTCTCAAGATGCCGAGGCCGACATCCGGTGTTTTTAGCGACCAGTACCAAGCAGCTGGTCGAGCTCCACAAGGCGGCCGAACAGGCCATGAAGGGCCTCATAGTTCAGCCTGTGGGCCTAAGGAGGCCATGCCGGGAGCTACTTTGGCCTGGTGCGGTGGCTGATGGATGCGTCTGCGTAGAAGTCATCAAGCATTCCGCTTGTATTGAGGGTGCCCGTCGGGCCCTTGCCCGCGCAAAGGTGCACTGGGGCAAGATGGATGCCCAGAAGCTCGTGACGGACCCGCGCAAAGGTGCTACCTTAGCCGATATAATGGAACGTAAGGTACCAAAACATGGGAGCCGGTGTCAGGACCCCGATTCCAAGTCACATCGACCTAGCCGGTAACACCTCATATCACTTTGCGGCCTCACGCACGGTATTCCCACGGGTGTCGCCTTACCATGGCCCAGACCATTTGGCGCCTTTTTGCTCACGATATGATAGTGTCGCTAGCATCCATATGACAAAGAACCCGGGCCGACATGGCTAGTCGTGGAACCCAAAGCGCACTAACCCATGGGGACAGTATACATGAATCACATCGAGCATGTCGGTCATCAACGATGAATTCGGCTGTAGCATCTGGCTAACAGGACTCCGTATCCCGGCTGTAGCAGGCTAGGCAGGACTCCGGATATCACCGCGACATTTCCGGCGATGTATATAGGAACGGCGGAAACACATGCCGCCATCAAGTGTCCAAGCAGTAGTGTGGGCTAGCGGGGACTCGTGAACGGGCTGTAGCGGACTACTATCGCCGTAAGCACGAGACTACATTTCCCATATGAGAGGCTGCCAAGGATAAACAACTAGTTTGTCGGATCCCACTCATACCAAGCATTTCAATCATACACGCAATATGCCCGATATGAGTACATACAACATGGCATCACAACAAAACTCTACAACTCAAAGTACTTTATTTAAGAGGCCCGAGGAGCCATACATAACATATCCATAGGTAGGGGTCACATGACCCAACACTCAAGTCATACAAACATACAAGCACATGCTGAAGCAAACTAGTCTCGAGTACGACTCTAAAAAGAAAGAAAGCTTGTTGAAGCCCTTCTATCTACAAAGGGCCCTTCACAAGCCTTGGATCACCACCGGTGGCTAGTTCACTGCCGAGGTCAAGGTCTACATAAAACCCATCGGAGGGGGCGTGTTGTCGCCTCTGAAAACATTAATTACAAACATGACTACGGAGGTACTCAAAGAAGTCTTACAATGTAATCCTATCATACATGCACCTTCTCAAGAAGGTGGTGGAGTTATTGCAGAAGCCGCCTTTGACTCTTGGCTGCTTACCCCACGTGACACCACTTGAAAAGCATTTGTCGCACACCAGTCCACTAATCACCATCACAATACTCCACCGTGGATCCTCTCTCACAACCCACGAGAGGGCCATCCATGCACTCACACTTATCTTGAGGCTTTTAGTAGAATCCATTTACTTGTTTATGAACCGTATAGGTGACCAAGTAGTCCTTATCATGGACGCGGCTATTCAATAGTTTTATACCCTGCAGGGTGTACTTCTTCACACACGCTCACCACTTACCGCCGCTTACACGACATGTACTGCAACCTTCAAGCGGAAGCCCAACATGGGTGTCGGCCACGACCGACTAAACACACGAGTCCCGAGTCCAGGTTTATCGCCTATTCGGGTTCCATCCGCAGGGAGTCTGGCCGAGGTTTCCACTAACGGCCCCGAACGATGTGTGCAGGGTTCCCGAGACACCAAACGGGCGAATCGGTACACCATACCACGTGCCTACCGCAACACAACCCATCCCTAAGGTCAGCGCTATGCGGCCCCAAAGATGCTACAAACACCGTAAACTATTTGCAACTCCCGGACTGAGGACAAGAGTGGTTAATAAGTCGAGAGGGTCAATTAAGGATCCCAATGCATGGTAGTAGCTAAGTCTTAAATCACACACACAGATCTCAGTTCTTAGGGTCGGCTTCAATGAAACAACCCACCATGTACTCCTACATGGCCTCTCATCGATACCTTTACCAAAACGTGTTCAACACTTTCACTCTCGAATCCGACACAACCTTTCACTCCAGTTCATCATCCCGATGAGCCAGACCTGATACAACTCTAAGCATAGCACGCATAGCATGGTAGGAATCACAAACATGGCTCAATCAACTCCTACACATAGTAGTGGGTTTCATCTAGTTACTGTGGCAATGACAGGTCATGCAAAGGAAGTGGGTTCAACTACCGCAACACACAACAGTTTGAATCGCGTTGTCTTAATGCAGTAAACAAGAGCGTAAGCGAGAACATGGGTTTGTATCGAATGATCAATGGGTTGCTTGCTCGATGTAGTGGTGGTAGGATACGCCTTCGCACGGATATTCGGATTATCCTCGGAGGCGTAACCTATCACGTAAAGACACATCAAAATAAACACACATGGCAATATGCAACAATATGATGCATGCTATGACATGGCAATATGAATGTGTGTTGGCCTAATGCAAGCTGGAACAAAAAGGGATGAACTCATTTGAATCAAAGATTCAAATGTTAGCTCATTTAACATAGCCATAAAGGTGCATTATCTTAATCTTGTTCCAGCTTGTTCTATCATGCATGAAACCTTTATCAATGGATAGAATGGATTTTTCTGATCATTTTTCATATATAAATCTTTGCATTTGGAGTTACAGATTAATTTCTATGAATTTTTGAAGTTTGAACTATTTTCTGGAATTTCCTATAACAGAATAATTCTAGTAATTCATTTACTGCGTCAGCAATGCGTCAGGATGACGTCAGAGGTCAACGGGGACGTCCAGGTCAAACTGACCAGTGGGTCCTGCAAAGTCAGGGTCAACTACGCCGGCGTTTAGCCGCCGGCGAGCCAGACGCGGCGGCGAGAGTGGTTTTGGCCGTTCCGGCAACCAAATGAGCCACGGAGGGCGTCTATGTGTAGCTGGGAACAACCCGCAGGTCTTGATGGCGCTATTGGCTCGGGTGGTCGGAACGGCGCCGCGACGCACCTTGGCGGCCACCGAGTTTGGGTGATGACGAACTCGTGGCTACGGTAAAAGTGTGAGGTGCGTGAAGTGGTGGGTTAGGCTTCACGCGATGCAGTGAGTATGTTAGACACCGAGGGGTGACCGTGGATGGCCGGAAGCACGCCGGGCGACGTAGCCCGCGGGCGGTAAGGCGGGTGAGCTCCGTGCAGTCGCCACGAGGCTCGGAGCGAGAATGGAAAGGAGGGGAGATAGCTAGGCTCACGGCAATCTCGAGGAAGCAATCGTGCGGTCGGGACGGCTGGTGCGGCGGTGACGCCGATGGGGATCTCCGCGACGGCGGAGTCGGGCGAGGTCGGTGCAGAGGACTCGGCCACGCGAGGCCGGGGTCTGGCTAGCTCCAAGAAGAGGAGGGCGGCGGAGCTCCTAGACACGATGGGATGGCGCAAGGACGACGGAGAGCACGACTATGGCGACGGTGCGGCTGCGGTGGCGTCGGCCATGGCGTGGGAGAGCGAGGGGAGGAGCCGGGAGGAGGAGAGGTGTCCGAGGGCTCGGGGAGAGAGAGTGAGCTGCTTGCCGGCAGCTCGGTGAGGGAAGCGGGAGGCGGGCGGCCAGCTGCGTGGCACGATGCTGCTCTCTGCCGAAAGCACTGCTCGCTCGCTCTGGCCAAGCTAAGAAGCTTGGCGCTGGGCGGTTGGCTGGGCCGGGCAGGGCCGCTGGGTGGCGCCTGTAATGTTTTTCATTTCTGTTTCCTTTTTCTATTTTCTGTAACTTTTGGACTTTCTAAAATACTTAAACAACTCCAAAATTCACCAAACTGCACCTGGTCCTTAGTTGGAATATTTCCAAGATGGAACATTTTAGTTTGGGATTATTTGGGCATTTGAAATATTTAATATAATTTAAATGCCCAAACTCAAATACTTATGATTTAATTCAAAACCTTAGGATGACCTAGAAAATTGTGCACCACTTTTGGCAGAGGCTCAACCAAAGCAAAGGTGATGAGCATTTTAGAAGGGCATTTCAGGTTCATTGAAAATAATTTTAGTAAGCCCTAGTTGGATTCAAAAGGGTTCTAGGGTTCTGTCTTCCCCATTTCAAATTTCTCGATGAAAGTTAAACATGATGCAACACACTAATGCATGGACTAGCTAGGATGTGACAACTCACCCCACTCAAAAGAATCTGCCCTCGAGATTTAGGATCCGCTATAAAAGGTGGGATACTCAAGTCGAAGACGATCCTCCCTTTCCCAAGTTTCTTCTTGCTCGGAATGGTTTGACCATTGAACCTTGAGAAACTTGATATTCGACGCCGAGTGGTACGCCGCTTGATCAAGAATACGAACGGGATATTCTCGATAAGTGAGGTTATCTTGGAGATCAAGCTTGCGTGGTCCACCCACGGATAGGATCCGAGAAGCAACGCCTGAGTTGGGAAACGTGGAAGACATCATGGACTCGAAAGATGCGAGGTAGTTCCAATTGGTAGGCAACTCTCCTCGCTTGGCAAGAATGCTAAAGGGTCCAATGTAACGAGGAGCCAACTTGCCTTTGATATCGAATCGATGGGTTCCTTCAAAGGAGTAACTCAAGGTAAGCTCTTCGCCAATTTCATAAGCCATAGGCTTATGCTTGCGGTCATATTGACTCTTTTGACGAGATTGGGCTGTTTTCAATTTTCACTAATAACGCGAACCCGCTTTTCTCGCTTCCTCGGATCATATCCGGCCAAAGAGTTGTCTCTCCCGGTTTCACCAGTTAAGAGGCGTCACATTTCCGCCCATAAAGAACTTCGAAGGAGCTTTGCCAAGCTAGCTTGATAACTATTGTTATAAGCTTAACTCGGCGAATGGAAGGCATTCCCAATTCATGCCGAAGAGATGATGAAGCTCAAGCATATCCTCTAGGATTTGATTGACTGCTCTACTTGACCACTTGATTGAGGATGGAAGGCGGTGCTAAAGGAGAGACAAGTTCTATAGCATTTTGGAAACTTTCCCAAAATCGAGAGGTGAAGAGACTTCCACGATCTGAGTTAATCTCCAATGGAACACCATGAAGAGACACTATTCGAGAGATGTACAAATCAGCTAGCTGGCTAGCGGTTATACTCTCACGAACGGGTAGGAAGTGGGCTACTTTGGAAAGACGATCGAAGACAACGAAGATAGCATTATTCCTCTCTTGGTCCCGGGAAACCCGTAATGAAATCCATACCGATTTTATCCCATTTCCATTCAGGAATTTCCAAAGGTTGAAGGGTACCAGCAGCCGCTGATGTTCGCTTAACTCCACGACATACGCCGCAATTAGCAATGTATTGAGCGATTTCTCTTCATCCTAGTCCACCAAAACTCTCCGCGAGGTCTTGATACATTTTAGTACTACCGGATGAATGGTGAGAGGAGAGTCATGAGCTTCCTTAAGGATCGCTGTCAGAGTCGTTGTTTCTTGGGAACCACCAAGCGTTCTCAAAGAAGACAACACTGCTCATCTATGGAGAAACACTTAGCAGCTCCGCTTAGCAATGTTCTCCTTGATCCGAGATATTCCTCTATCTTACCGCCGAGCAGTTATGATTCTATCCGTAAGGTTGGGTTTCGCCACCGTGGTGGAAAGGAACTCGAGGAACAATGTGAAGGTTAAGCTTACGTAAATTCCTCGTGGAGAAAAGGTTGACTTTGTTGTAACATCAGATTGTTACAATAAGATTTATGACTTAGTGCGCCACCATGACATTGGCTTTGCCTGGGTGTAAGATATTCCTAAGTCGTAATCAGATCAACTCGACCCAACGCCTTTGCCCGAGATTCAAACCGTTGGGTGAAGATATATTTCAGACTTTGGTGATCGGTAAATTTCGCAACGATTACCAAGAAGGTAATGTCGCCAGGTTTTGAGTGCATGGACCATCGCTGCAAGCTCTAGATCGTGTGGGATAGTTATCCTCATGTGGACGAACTGCCGAGAAGCGAGGCAATCACATGACGATCTTGCATGAGTATGCAACCTAGTCCTTGTCGCGAGGCGTCGCAATAGATAATAAAGTCCTTAGAAAATCTGGTGGAACAAGTACGGAGCAGATGTCGCCTTTTCAGCCTCGAAAGCTGAACTCAGACCGTGGGCGCCCATTCAACTTCTTATCTTTCTTGAGGAGTTCGTTAGAGGCTTAGCAACTTTAGAGAAATTCTCGACGGTTAAGCGCGGCAATAGCTCGCTAAACCGAGGAAACTCCGAACTTGCTTGACCGATTGTGGAGTCCAACAAGGACGGCTTGAACTCGTCAGATTGACAGCAATGCCCTTACCAGAGATTACATGGCCTAGATAGGTCACTGCAACCGTAACTCACACTTAGAGAATTTGGCATAAAGGCGATGCTCTCAAGTTTCATCAATACTAGCCTTAGATGTTCGCATGTTCTTCCTCATTCTTGGAGTAGATGAGTATATCATCGAGGTATACCACCACTAATTTATCCAAATACTCCATGAAGATTGAGTTCATTAACCGAGAGAAGGTGGCTGGAGCATTGGTTAACCCAAGGACATGACGTGTACTCAGATTGGCCATAACGAGTAACAAAGGCCGCTTTTAGGAATGTCCCGTTTTGATTTTGATTTGATGGTAGCCCAACCTCAAATCCATCTTTGAAAGATCGAGGATCCACCGAGCTGATCATACATATCGTTGATCCCGGGAGCGGATTCTTGTTCTTGATAGTGACCAAATTGATGTGTCGGTAATCCACAACCATCCGATCCGCTCCATCCTTCTTCTTGACGAAGAGGACGGGCAAGCCCATGGAGATGAACTAGGACGGATGAAACCCTTTTGCAAGGACTCATCGAGTTGTTTCTAAGCTCGCTAGTTCTAGGGTGCCATCTTATAAGGTCTTCTAGAGATTGGAACGGTTCCGGGAACAAGATCTATCACAACTCGACATCCCCGTCGTGGAACACCGCACTTCTTCCGAAAGACATCCGGAAAGTCACGGACCACCGAATATCTTCGAGGTCCGAAGGGGTTGGTATTTATGAGTATAGTCGACGCTAGACACTCGGGTTAAAACATTAACCGCCTTGCCCAAGGATGGGTGAGTTGAACAGTTCTAGTAGAGCAATCAATCTTAGCATAATGGGCTGACATCCAGTCCATACCCAAGATGATGTTTATGTCCGAGGACTTGAGAGCTATTAGAGATGCAAGAAAGACTAATCTGTCGACAAGGATTTCATTCCCATGACTTATTCTAGAGGTTTGCCATCTAGAACTGTGGAGTCTGAATTTCCATGGAGGTGTGCATGTCATGTAATGTAGGTTGTGCAATCGAGCATAGCTCTTTAAATAAATGAATGAGATGCTCCAAAGATCAAAAGAACAGTTGTCGGATGACAATTAACAAGGAGCGCATCGAGGACGACGTTGGGATCCTCATGGGTTTCTCACCTGAAACATAGTTGACGTGGCTATGAGCAAAGGGCAGCTGGTTTGGCGAGAGCACCTTTCCCGCTGGCTTACCACGGCCAATGACTTCCCGATCCGACTGGGTTGTTCTGGGACACTCACGGATGTAGTGGCCCGCCTCCACACTTGAAACAGGTTATCATATTGGGACGTGGAGCAGCATTAGCAGCGGGCCACCATAAGTCTTGGGCGGTACATACTGCTGGTTGGGGCGAGGCGCCCAAAGGATGGCCTCGGAGTGAACTCCGGGTGGCGCAAAGTTGTTTGAATCCAGACCCGCGCTTCGAGATCCAGAGCCGGATGAAGAACCAAAGTCACGGAGTGCTTGCGTGAAGCTTCAAAGTCGACCGCCCAGCCAAAGACCGATAGCCTTGTTGACTAACTTCGAAGGAGGTGCACTCGCAGACGAAGATCACGGCGGCTCGGGCTAAGTCCCTTGCGAACCTTGCTCGCTTCTTGGCATCAGTAGAAACCTCTTCAGAGCATAACATGCTAGATTTCCAAACTCACGGCTGTATGCATCCACAAATACCACAATGGGTGAAATTGCGTAACTCTTCCTCTACGATCCATGAGACCTTCCGGATGTGATGCTCACGGAAAGCGCAATCAATTCAGCCCAAGTAGTGATTTTTCCAACCGGCGATAGCCTCATAATTCTCCCACCAAAGGCTAGCAGGGCCTTCGAGGTGATAGGCGCAAAGGTAACCTTATCGCCTTCAGCCACGCTGGCAAAACGTAGCTTGTGGGTGATGTCATGCGGCTACCATCCGCATCGAGAGGCTCAACGGAATGCTTGAACTTCGTGGATACAGCTTGACAAAGTCATTGAGTGACACCAGATCATTCCTTGGCTGCGCGGCGATTTCGCTCAATCCGCCCAAAGAAGCGATTGGTCTCACGCTTGTTGCGTTTCGCCTCCAACATAACCTCGCCAAAGAAGGCGGTTGAGGCAGATTTACATTCCTAGCTGCGCTGGCTTCTCCCTGCTCCGGAGCAGCAGGATTGTTATGGTGTTGACCATCCTAGGAAACAAAACAACGGTTTAAACCAGGATGGCAGAATTTAGCAAGGAAGTGCGGAATGTAATGGATAACACGGAATGCGTAGATGTTCATCCGTATGACATGGTAATATAAAACTGCCATATATATACCAACGGTCATACACACCATTCATAGTTTAGTACAAGCCCGACGGAGTACAACTACATAGTGAAAGGCGTTACATCTCATCGGAAGCATTCCAAACTCCTATACATTATTTTTCTACACTTCCGAATGATACACACTAAGTCATATTCCATGTGTCACACAGACGGTGGAAATACAACTATTACAATACTAGGGATACTACTACTAACTCGCATAGCCCGTAGTAGTCCTCATAAAAGTCACCACCCAAGCTCGAAGCGGAACATGATCATCCGGAAACAGACGGTCCTGTGGAGCTTATGGACCATAGGGACTCTGATGTGGCCGTGGTCCAACAAACGGCGGCAGACGAGGTCCACGAGGAGGGTGATGCCTCCCACCTCACGCCACTCCATAAAATCTGGCACCAGCCCGCACAGGTACAAGTCCCTCATGTCCATGTATCCGCTTGCACGGCAGTGCAAACCGAGTCGAGTGGCCCAAAGGATCGAGCGGCATTAAAGAGTTCCATACGCAAGGCCCGATTTTCACGGTCCTTGTCTTCAAGCATCTCAGAGTGGTGCGAAGGAGAGAGTCTCATGGGATGCGCCGTGACATACCTCAAGGTAACCATGCGCCCTGTGGAGGGATGCCGCATGTAGCGGAAATCGGTGTTGCACAGCAAGGCAGCTCGCTCAATAATAGTCATCATTGAGTAGGCTGCATCCTCCACGGACATCCCAATAGTGATCCCAAGTCCATAAGAACAAAGTGGAGCGGTTCAAGAGTCTCGGATAAGATGGATATATCCCGACCGCGTACGATATTGGCTTTGATTAAAATCTCTAAACTGCTCCTCGACGGTATATTCGGATACCATCGGTAACCGGTCTCGACCATCACCCGAACTAACATGGCCGTGTGACCACACACATCAATGCACGGGTCGACGAACCACTTGGTTCGGGGACGGGTGGCCATCCGAAGCACAGCCACAATGCAAAGACATTAGAATTTCTAGGAAAATTGGGCAGCATAACATCTCAGAATGCTCAAGAACAGATTTGAGACATTCAAAATCAGATTGCAAAACCACTCAACAACATCATATCAAGGTTCTGGTTCAACCGATAGCATACTAAAAGTAGTAGAAACTGAATCGAGGTCAGAACCAACAATCCTATAAGTTACTATGGATTAGTAACACGTGAACCCGATAGAGAGAAGAGAGCCTAGTCCTATACCCACATGGAATGAGAAGAGGATGACTCAGATTAGAGGGCATAAGGTAAAGGATTAAAAGAGCCTTACGCTCCTCCCACAATCAATTTCTACATATAACTAAAGCATTTCTAGACTCGACATCGACCAGCTTTGGCTTAGCGAACCTACAGCAGTCCCGCTCGATGCCAACGCTGTCGACCCCGATTCCAAGTCACATCGACCTAGCCGGTAACACTCATATCACTTTTGCGGCCTCACGCAGGTATTCCCACGGTGTCGCTTACCATGGCCCGGACCGTTTACGCTTTTGGCTCACGATATGATAGTGTCGCTAGCATCCATATGACAAAGAACCCGGCCGACATGGCTAGTCGTGAACCCAAAGCGGCGCTAACCCATGGGGACAGCATACATGAATCACATCGAGCATGTCGGTCATCAACGATGAATTCGGCTGTAGCACTGGCTAATGGACTCCGTATCCCGGCTGTAGCAGCTAGGCAGACTCAATATCACCGCTGCGACATTTTCAAGGGATGTATATAGGAACGAAGTGAAACACATGCCGCCACCAAGTGTCCAAGCAAGAGTGCTGGGCTAGCAGACTCCGTGAACCGGTCAGAAGCGGACTACTATCGCCGTAAGCACGAGACTACATTTCCCATATGAGAGGCTGCCAAGGATAAACAACTAGTTTGTCGGATCCCACTCATACCAAGCATTTCAATCATACACGCAATATGCCCGATATGAGTACATACAACATGGCATCACAACAAAACTCTACAACTCAAAGTACTTTATTTAAGAGGCCCGAGGAGCCATACATAACATATCCATACAGGTAGGGGTCACATGACCCAACACTCAAGTCATACAAACATACAAGCACATGCGAAGCAAACTAGTCTCGAGTACGCACTAAAAAGAAAGAAAGCTTGTTGAAGCCCTTCTATCTACAAAGGGCCCTTCACAAGCCTTGGATCACCACCGGTGGCTAGTTCACTGCCGATGTCAAGGTCTACATAAAACCCATCGGAGGGGCGGTGTTGTCGCCTAAAACATTAATTACAAACATGAGTACGGAGGTACTCAAAGAAGTCTTACAATGTAATCCTATCATACATGCACATTCTCAAGAAGGTAGTGGAGTTATTGCAGCAAGCTAGCTTTGACTCTTGGCTAAGCTATCCTACGTGACACCACTTGAAAAGCATTTGTCGCACACGAGTCCACTAATCACCATCACAATACTCCACCGTGGATCCTCTCTCGTCAACCCACGAGAGGGCCATCCGCGGCACTCACACTTATCTTGAGGCTTTTAGTAGTATCCATTTACTTGTCTATGAACTGTATAGGTGACCAAGTAGTCCTTATCATGGACGCGCTATTCAATAGTTTTATACCCCGCAGGGTGTACTTCTTCACACACGCTCACCACTTTACCGCTACACGACATGTACTGCAACCTTCAAGCTGAAGCCCAACGTGGGTGTCGGCCACGACCGACTAAACACACGAGTCCCGAGTCCAGTTTATCGCCTATTCGGTTCCATCCGCAGGAGTCCGCCGAGGTTTCCACTAACGGCCCCGAACGATGTGTGCAGGGTTCCCAGACACCAAACGGGCGAATCAAGACACCGACCACGTGCCTACCGCAACACAACCCACCCTTTAAGGTCATCAGGTATGCCCCAAAGATGCTACAAACACCGTAAACTACTTGCAACTCCCTGACCGAGGACAAGAGTGGTTAATAAGTCGAGAGGGTCAATTAGGATCCCAATGCGTGGTAGTAGCTAAGTCTTAAATCACACACACAGATCTCAGCCTAGGGACGGCTTCAATGAAACAACCCACCATGTACTCCTACATGGCCTCTCATCGATACTTTTACCAAAACGTGTTCAACACTTTCACTCTCGAACCCGACACAACCTTTCACTCCAGTTCATCATCCCGATGAGCCGACTCGACACAACTCTCTAAGCATAGCAAGCATAGCATGGTAGGAATCACAAACATGGCTCAATCAACTCCTACACATACTAGTGGGTTTCATCTAGTTATCGTGGCAATGACAGTCATGCAAAGGAAGTGGGTTCAACTACCGCAGCACACAACAGTTTGAATCGCGTTGTCTTAATGCAGTAAACAAGAGCGTAGCGAGAACATGGGTTTGTATCGAATGATCAATGGGTTGCTTGCTCGATGTAGTGGTGGTAGGATAACGCCTTTCAGACGGATATTCGGATTATCCTGAGGCGTAACCTATCACTAAAGACACACCAAAATAAACACACATGGCAATATGCAACAATATGATGCATGCTATGACATGGCAATATGAATGTGTGTTGGCCTAATGCAAGCTGGAACAAAAGGATGAACTCATTTGAATCAAAGATTCAAATGTTAGCTCATTTAACATAGCCATAAAGGTGCATTATCTTAATCTGCTTAAACAGCAAGGTTAACTTGTTCTATCATGCATGAAACCTTTACCAATGGATAGAATGGATTTTTCTGATCATTTTCATATATAAATCTTTGCATTTGGAGTTACAGATTAATTTCTATGAATTTTTGAAGTTTGAACTATTTTCCGAATTTCCTATAATGAATAATTCCAGAATTCATTTATCACACAAGAATGCGTCAGATGACGTCAGGGGTCAACGGGACGCCCAGTCAAACTGACCAGTGGGTCCCGTGATGTCAACAATTAATTTAACTAATTAAAATTAGTTTAAACTAGCTAGGTTAATTAGGTGGGGGTGGCCCACCTCTCATAGGCTCAGAGAGTCAACCAGGCCCGCCTCGTCAAAGTCTGGTCAACTACGCTGGCGCTTTAGTCACGGCGAGCCGACGCGCAAGCGAGAGTGGTTTTATTGCCCGCAACCAAATGAGCCGCGGAGGGCGCTATGTGTAGCTGGGAACAACCCGCAGCTCTTGGTGGCGCTGGTTGGGCTGGTGGCCGGAACGCGCCGGGCGATGACCTTGGCGGTCACGGAGTTCGGTGATGACGAACTTGTGGCTACGGTGTGCGGTGAGGTGCATGAAGTGGTGGGTTAGGCTCACACGATGCGGTGAGCATGTTAGACACCGAGGGGTGACCGTGGTTGGCCGAAGCACGCCGGCGACGAGCTCCGGGCGGGGTGGTAAGCGGTGAGCTCCGCGGGCCGCACGAGGCTCGGGAGCGAGAAAAGAAAGGAGGGGAGATAGCTGGGCTCACGGCGATCTCGAGGAAGCAATCGGTGCGGTCGGGGACGGCTGGTGCGGCGGTGACGAGATGGGGATCTCCGCGACGGCGGAGTCGGGCGCAGGTCGGTGCAGAGGACTCGGCCACGTGAGCGCTGGGCTCGGCTAGCTCAAGAAGAGGAGGGCGGAGCTCCTAGACACGACGGATGGCGCAAGGACGACGGAGAGCGCGACCACGGCGACGTGCGGCTGCGCGGTGGCGCCGGCCATGGCGTGGGAGAGCGAGGGGAGGAGCTGGGAGGAGGAGAGGTGTATGAGGGCTCGGGGAGAGAGAGTGAGCGCCACGCCGGCAGCTCGGTGAGGGAAGCGGCGAGGCGGCGGCCAGCTGCGTGGCACGCATGCTGTGCTCGCTGCCGAGCATTCTCGCTCGCTCGCTCGGCCAAGCTGGCCACAGCCAGGGCGGCTGGGCTGGGCCGGCAGTGGGCCGCTGGGTGGCGCCAGTAATTTTTTTCATTTCTTTCTTTTTCTATTTTCTGTAACTTTGTGGACTTTCTAAAATAGTTAAACAACTCCAAAATTCACCAAACTACACCTGGTCCTTAGTTGGAATATTTCCAAGATGGAACATTTTAGTTTGGGATTATTTGGGCATTTGAAATATTTAATATAATTTAAATGCCCAAACTCAAATACTTATGATTTAATTCAAAACCTTAGGATGACCTAGAAAATTGTGCACCACTTTTGGCAGAGGCTCAACCAAAGCAAAGGTGATGAGCATTTTAGAAGGGCATTTCAGTTCATTGAAAATAATTTTAGTAAGCCCTAGTTGATTCAAAAGGGTTCTGGGGTTCTGTTTTCCCATTTCAAATTTCTGATGAAATTTAAACATGATGCAACACACTAATGCATGGACTAGCTAGGATGTGACAGCCGGAAAACCCAACTATTGACCCAAGACATGATTCGAGCCGATGCATATAGTGCTATAAGTTCGGGTGCCAAGACTTGTGAAAGTGTTCGACTCATCATACCATAATGCGGAAACATAAGCCCCTGGTGTATATTAGCCGCACTAAAGTGTATGGATGCAACATGCCGTGAATGAACATATGTATGAAAAAGAAATGCAATTATAAGCAAAAAGGTGCTGCATTGTTTTATTCAATAAGTGATGCTACTTAATGCGTAACGATACAAATAGTGCGATAAGCAAGGTATGGGACTATTAAACATGTCCCCCTCCAGGGGTAGGCTGCAGATTGGTGTATAAAAATGCTCGTAATGGAGACCACCTGTATTTTCTTTGTAGCCTTTATCCTTCACTGGTTGTTGCATCGTGAGTTCGGCAGGTCTGCTGCCGGACAGGGCCTCTGACAAACGGAGTCCTATGGGTAAAAAGTAAAAGGTAAAAAGAAAAGAAAAGTAACAACACACTTGAGAGCCCCTGTGTGGTTGAGCCGCAATTGGTTTATCGTGGTCATGCCCTCTCCCCATGCCCATGGTATCTTCAGAGCGTAATGGTGTACGCGAAGGACCTGCTGACATTTTGCAGTGAGCTGGGTTAGCCGCATCGCTACGCTGCGTTCGAACGCGCTGTGGTCTTGTTGTAAGTTACCCGCGCTGCTTAGCTGTGTCCGCCGCTTAACGGTCGGACTCGAGAATTTCTTAAGAGGCTGCATTGCACTTCGCCATGAGAGCCAGATGTTCCTCCGCGGCGAGAGAACGCTCAGTGTTTCCGCTGACCGTGATGACTCTCGAGGGCCTGGCATCTTGAGCTTGAGGTATGCGAGGCGGCACCGCTGCTGAACTTTGCAAACGCTGCACGTCCGAGCAAGGCATGATAGCTGCCGCGAACAGACTATGTCAAGATTAACTCCTCGCTCGAAGTTATCCGGGTTCAAGACCACTTCCAGTAATTGAGCTCGTATAATTGGCTTTACACCGGTATGACGCCT
Organism: Aegilops longissima; assembly: GCA_021605205.1. Taxonomy (NCBI): domain Eukaryota; kingdom Viridiplantae; phylum Streptophyta; class Magnoliopsida; order Poales; family Poaceae; genus Aegilops; species Aegilops longissima. Next base: position 92,356 of record JAHIAM010003251.1, read on the forward strand.
TTAAAGGTCGCTTTTGGTAGGTTTAACTCTTGAGGGGTCTATGCCCATTTTGCGACCGATCCTGGTAAAGCAGGTTCAGTTGCGCCGCCGCCCATCAGACTCTCGTTAGGTGAAATCCATCGACGATTGGGTCTAAGACCAGTGCAAATTCCGCGTGGCGGATGTCGGTGGGGTGGTCCTTCGGTCAAAAGTGATCGGGCAGGAGGACCATGGATTGAACTCGGGCAACTGCTCCATCACGTAGACATCCTCGAGTGCACGCTCGCCGCCCTTTTTGGGTATGTGCGCTATGATATCATGTTCACCGTCCGCACCTGCGGGGGAAACCCTTCGTCCTCTATTGTTCAGCGGTTGGGTCTCGCCTCGCCATTGCTATCCCGCCTTGTCATTGTTTTCGCAATTAACTTGCCTGCTCGCTTGAATACCCAACAGTCCTTGTTGGTGTGGTTATCGGTTTTCGGGGTGCCGTATCCGCACAAGCGGTCGAGTATTCGGTCCAAATTGGACGGACCCGAGTAGTTCTTTGAATGGCTTTTTCACGACCGGTTTAGAGCTCAATCCGCATTGATTGTCAGATTCTCAATATTGTCACCGCACGCGCGCTTGTTTTGTTATGACGCTGCCTGCCATTTCGGGTCCTTGAAGTCCGGACGCCGAATTTTTGCCGAGGTTGTTGCTGCGCGTATAGCTACCTGTCCTCACCCGCAGCAGGTGGTCATGAGTGATGTGAGGGCTGCCATGGATTTCGCTTTTCCTGTCCTAGGTGCCGGGCAAGCCACTCGTCATGATGTTATGCTTGAAGGTCGCGAGGGCCTCCGTGATCCCGACAGTTGACGATTTGGTTTTTCTTGTTAAGAACCGTGTCCGTAATTGTCCGCCGATTCGCTCGCTGCTGAATAATGTGGCTTAGGTCATCGCTGCCCGGTGGTCGCATAAGTGCCCCGGAAGTTATCGAGGAATGCGGCTTCCGTGTCCTCCCAGCTCCCAATTGACTCGCCGGCAAGCTGTTGAGCCAATGCCGGGCTGGTCCTTTGCTTGAGGGGGAGGTATTTGATGGCGGAAGATCGCCACCGCGGGCCATGTGGATGTGAAGGAGATAGTCTTCGATCCAAACCGCGGGTCTGTTGTGCCATCATAGATTCAATATTGACGGGTTTAAACCCTTCGGGATTTGATGATCCATTACTTCGTCTCAGGAAGCATAGTGGGTGTGCGGCGCCCAGATCGGGCGATATCACGACGGAGCTCAAAAGAGCTTTGTCTGTTTTGTTCGCCCGCCAGATTTTATCGTGGTCCGCACGACGGTTGTCGCCACGCATCGGGCGCCCACGCCGATCCATAGATCGATCTTGATTGTCTTGCCTTGTCCTCCAATATATCTCGCAGGTCCGGATCGCTCTCGCGGGCCGCGGTGCTTTTGAGTGATGCCGGGTACGGTTCTAGTGAAGGGCCTAGAGGCTTCTTCCGCCACGACCACGGGTGGTCGGTCAGCCGTATTGTCTCCCCGGTGATGCGGGTTCGTAAGCCTCCTCCTCTAATCAGGGAGCAACTTATGCTTAGGGTAGCTTTTGAGGGGCGCTCGAGCTCATGCTCTTCGCCGCGAGGACTTCAGTCCATCCGTTTGCTAGCAGATCCCGAGCAGCTCTAAGCTATTGCTGCTTTTTCTTGAGGCTGTTCGCCGTGGCTATAAGCCCGCGCCTAAAACGCCTTGTTCGACGGGATCCTCGTGCACGACGATTCATCGCCATCGAGGCTTGCTTCGCTCCGGAGGGAGGCATATAATCCTCTACCTCTTCTTCGCCGCCTTCTCGTGAGGGCTGGCGCCTCCATCCTCCCGCGCTGGATCTTGCCGAGTGGATTGTCTTCGCATTGTCCGGTGTATTGTTACCTCCGTGCCGGAATCTTCATTCTTGTTGTGGCGGATAGAGAGCGCGCCACGACGCCGGCGCTTGGGCTGTTTCTTGAGGGGTCATCCTCCTCTGCTCTTCGCCATTCCCATCCTTTGGGATATCCACCATGTATACGCTATATGATGAGGTGGCTTTCAAAGGCCCGGTAGGCGCTGGTTCTTGTTCGCCTCTCGCATCGCCGCCCATACCGCCGATGTCTTCGAGTCGTAGTCTAGCATGTCGGTTAGATCGTCGACAGCCGCTACCAAGTGGGTGGTGGTGGGCTTTGAATTTCTTCGTCGTCCGTGATCCCATCCGTTTGACCGCAGTCCAGCCAGGCTCTCCCGATAACGTAGAGGTACTTTAGCGAACTCAAGATGTCGCCAAAAGGTGAGAGTTGAAAGATGTCCGCCATGGTGAACTCCATGACCGGGCGCCCAATCGGATTCGACCGAGGGGGCGCGGAGGTTCAAGTCCGCAAGGAGTCCGCACTGGAGTCGCGAGCTTTATGAGGGACAAGATCGTGTTCGCTCTATCACCGAGAGGTTGCAGCCCCGAGGCAGTGTCCAGCCATCCGCCCTCGACCAAGCAGCCGGCCCAATTGAAGATCGGAGCGGTTCGAAAGCGGCCTCCGTGGTACTGTTCAGCTGCAGAGCTAAATCATGCTCGCCGTGATAAAGGCGGCATGCTCGGCTGTGGCTCGACTCCATCGAGGATCAACTCCCGCTGATGTCACCGTGAAGTTCAAACTTCCAAATCTGACCCGACGCCAGGGCATAGCTTTCGATCTGCTCCAGATGGCTGTTTAATCGCCCGCAGCGGCGGCCGCCGAATACGAAGATCTGTCCGGGAGAAAAGTTCACCCGGACCACATCGCTGATGATGGTCGAAGAAGCCATCGAGCCTATCGATGACGCATACGCTGAACTCTCAATGAAAGCACCAATGTCGGTGTCAAACCGCGGATCTCGGTAGGGGGTCCCGAATGCGCGCGCCTAGGTGGATGGTAATAGGAGACAAGGGACACGATGTTTTACCAGTGTTCGGCCCTCTTGATGGAGGTAAAACCCCACGCCCTGCTTGATTAATATTGATGATGTGTGTTACAAGAGTGGATCTACCACGAGATCAAAGAGGCTAAACCCTAGAAGCTAGCCTATGGTATGATTGTTGTTCGTCCTATGGACTAAAGCCATCCGGTTTATATAGACACCGGAGAGGGCTAGGGTTACACAGAGTCGGTTACAATGGTAGGAGATCTACATATCCGTATCGCCAAGCTTTCCTTCCACGCCAAGGAAAGTCCCATCCGAACACGGGACGAAGTCTTCAATCTTGTATCTTCGTAGTCTTGCAGTCCGGCCAATGATGATAGTTCGGCTATCCGGACACCCCCTAGTCCGGAACTCCCTCACTTGGCTTGTCATCGGGGTTGTGCATGATTTAAATACTTTGTGTGGGGAAGATAGAGCATAGCCAGCACTATATGACTTTGTAGGGATAGCTTTTTGGCCATGTTATTTTGAGAAGACATAATTGCTTTGTTAGTATGCTTGAAGTATTATTGTTTTCATGTCAATATTAAACTTTTGTCTTGAATCATATGGATTTAAATATTCTTGCCACAATAAGGAAGGTTACATTGATAAATATGTTAGGTAGCATTCCAAATAAAAAATTCTGTTTTTATCATTTACCTACTCGAGGACGAGCAGGAATTAAGCTTGGGGATGCTGATACGTCTCCAACATATCTATAATTTTTTATTGTTCCATGCTATTATATTATCTGTTTTGGATGTTTATGGGCTTTATTGAACACTTTTATATTATTTTTGGGACTAACCTATTGACCCAGAGCCCAGTGCCAGTTCCTGTTTTTTTTCCCATGTTTCAGTGTTTCGAAGAAAAGGAATATCAAACGGAGTCAAAACGGAATGAAATCTTCTGGAGAAGTTATTTTTGGAAGGAAAGCTACCCGCGAGACTTGGTGTCCACGTCAAGGAAGCTTCAAGGGAGCCACGAGGTAGGGGGCGTGCCCACCCCTAGGGCGCACTCTCCACCCTCGTGGGCCCCTCATGGCTCCCCTGACGTACTTCTTCCTCCTATATATATACCCATATACCCTAAAAACTTTGGGGGATAGAATAGATCGGAGTTCTGCCGCAAGCCTCTCAGAGCCACCAAAACCAATCGACCCTGTTCCGCACCTCCCGTGAGGGGGGAACCTCACCGTGGCCATGTTCATCATCCCGCATTCTCCATGACGAGGAGGGAGTAGTTCACCCTCGTATTGAGGGTATGTACCAGTAGCTATGTGTTTGATCTCTCTCTCTCTCTCTCTCTCTCTCTGTTCTTGATTTGGCACGATCTTGATATATCGCGACCTTTGCTATTATAGTTGATCTTATGTTTCTTCTCCACTCTACTCTCTTGTAATGGATTGAGTTTTCCCTGAAGTAATCTTATCGGATTGAGTCTTTAATGATTTGAGAACAATTGATGTATGTCTTGCCGTATGATCTATGGTGACAATGGGATATCACGTGATTCACTTGATGTATGTTTTGGTGATCAACTTATGGGTTCCGCCCATGAACTTATGCATAGGGTTGGTACACGTTTGCCTTGATTCTTCGGTAGAAACTTTGGGGCACTCTTTGAGGTTCTATGTGTTGGTTGAGTAGATGAATTTGAGATTGTGTGATGCATATCGTATAATCATACACACCGGATACTTGAGGTGACATTGGAGTATCTAGGTGATATTAGGGTTTTGGTTGATTTGTGTCTTAAGGTGTTATTCTAGTACAAACCTGTGGCTGTTTAGACCAGATAGGAATAGCCCAACGGATTGATTGGAAAGAATAACTATGAGGTGGTTTCGACTCCTACCATTATATCTTCGCTTGTTCTCCGCTATTAGTGACTTTGGAGTGACTCTTTGTTGCATGTTGAGGGATAGTTATATGATCCAATTATGTTATTATTGTTGAGAGAACTTGCACTAGTGAAAGTATGAACCCTAGGCCTTATTTCAACAAGATTGCAATACCGCTTACGCTCACTTTTTACCACTTGCTACCTTGCTGTTTTTATATTTTCAGTTTACAAAAACCTATATCTACCATCCATATTGCACTTGTATCACCATCTCTTCGCCGAACTAGTGCACCTATACAATTTACCATTGTATTCAGTGTGTTGGGGACACAAGAGACTCTATGTTATTTGGTTGCAGGGTTGCTTGAGAGAGACCATCTTCATCCTACGCCTCCTGTCGGATTTCGGGTTTCGGCAGACCCTTTTGGTTCGAACTCTGGGTTGCGCACAGAGATCTTTCCCTACCAGCTCACGCAAGCTAATGGTTCGCAAGGATCTAAACTAGGAATGATGAACAACACAAGAGACACAAGATTTATACTGTTGGCCACCGCTGTTGTGTAATACCCTACTCTAGTGTGTGGTGTGGTGGATTGCCTCCGGGCAGATGAAGAATAGATAAAGGAAGAACAGCCTCATGAGGGGCTGTTCTTGAGCTGGTGCGATGGACTGCTTGGGTGAGTCCAGTCGCTTCTCCATCTCTCTCTGGTAGGTTCGACCCCCGTCCCCCCTCTCTGTGGTGGCTAGTCCTATGTATAGAGGGAGGCCCTGGGCCTCTTCCCAAATAATGAGCGGGAAGGGCGCCAACAATTGGCCATTTTGAAGGGGAACATCTAGTACACTTATCCTGACTAAAGTTGGTCTTCGGCTGCCAAAGGCTCGACGGTGACGCCCGCCCCTGGCTCCACGATGACCTCCGCCCCGCCGCCTGCTGGTCTTGGTCTTTTGCATCAAGCGGTAACCTTTGCTCGATGCCTTGGCTCTGTGCTTGCCTCCTTTGCACCAAAGGGGAAACGAGACATCAAGCAGGCCGGCGCCTTCCTGATCTCAATCGCCATGGCTTGCATCATGGGCACCTCGTGAGGTACCCTTCCTGATCTCTCCGCCCCTCGTGATCCTGCCTCGACGAGGCTGCTCCCCGAGGAAGGTAGCTGTCGCCCACCCCACGAGGCTTGGCCCTCGCGAGGGTCTTGAGCTTGAGCTGATGAAGATGGCCGCACTGGCCCCCACTTGAGCCACGCCGCAGCCGCAGTGCAAGTCTGGGGACCCCTGCCCTGTAACACCGACAGAGCCCCCGGCCCAAGGCGCGCCGGACTTGGCTTAGCGAGAAGAAGGGGCAAGTGCGCAGCACCGCTGGCTCCCAACAGCTCGCGCCTTGGGCGCCAAGGTGGGCGATTGATTGGTCGTGGGCGCTCTCGCTTCCATGATCCTCGGCAACCGCATGACTTGACAAGTCCGTGCACACAGAAATGGGTCATGATTACCTATGATCGTGGAGGCCAACCGTTGGCCTCCTCCAGCTATAAGTACGGAACGGCGCAAGCCCTTCCAGTCCATCCCCTCTTGCTACTCCTTTCTCCATGGCTCCATCAAGAGGTTCGGGTCATGGAGAAGGGAAGGCCCGCCAGTAGGGCCCGACTCTCCTCGCCAAGCGCTGCCGAGGCCGCCCTCGCAAGCATCTTGTGGCTCCATAGCGCTTCCCGCCGCCGTGGAGGCGATCCCTCTCAAGGGCGAAGGGCTCCTGTGTTGTCGACGGGGCGCGCGTGGATCGCGCTGCCCCTAGGCCGCTGCTCCACTCGGGCGGAGGTGCTGCCGGAGTTCTGTGTGGTGGTCGGTGGAGCCGACCAGCACTGCTCCAGCCTTTCCCACTTCTTTGCGTGTGAACTTCCGCCGACGCCCGGGCGGCTCGGCTTTCAGCGGATGGTTGTTGCAGCAGGGCTCTCGGCTTTGCTGGAGGTCTCACATCGAATGCAGCCCTCACCCGGCTCGGCAAACGCTTGCTGCTGCTGCTCGAGCCAGTGGTGCACCCTGCACTTCGTGTTCGACGGCGACGCCACCTCTACGTGAGGGTGTTCGACAAGACGGTCGCCGTGCCGGTGCTGCCCTCAAGACGATGACCGCGTCAGGTACCCAGCCCCGACGATGATCGGGATGAAGATGACAGCAGCGCGTGGTCGGCGGCACTCGGGCTCGCTGAGCTTCGCGGCTCTCCTTCGACAGCAGCTCTCCAGCCGTGGTCATGAGCAGCCTCCGTGCTGCCGCGCTCTACCGAGGGAGGTAGCGGGTCAGCTTCGCCGTCGCGCTTTGGTGAAGCGCGAGGAGGAGTCTGACTGAGCCCAGAGGCAGACGAGCCTTCGTCGCGAAGTTGGTGCCAGCAAGTCGTGGTTTATTTTGTTTTTCTCCTTCCCCGCAAAGAGAAAGTAGTGTAGGGCCCCGTGGGGGCGGTTGAACTGTTGCTGTTATTTATCATGTTGTTTCCGCTTATTTCTGTGTTGTGCTTTTGTGCCGCATGCCCCAGGCAGGAATTACTTAGCTCGGGGACTTGTCGCGTCTTTGCTTCCCGAGGCCGAGGCCTCACCACGCACTTCATGTCCCGCAAGGATTAGTCGAGGGTAGCTTCCTGGTCCGGGCCAGGAGGCGACCACCCAGTCCTGTGTTCAGATCGCGATGCCCGTGGGCACGGATCGAGGGGTGCTCCCAGTAGTGGACCTCGGATAGGGAAGCTTCAAACGACAGGGTAAAAAACATCATGAGGGTGTGTCTCATGTTCCCTCGCGAGACTCAAGGCGAGAGAAAATGAGGCAAGTGAGAGAAAAGACAAAGAGTCACAAGCTAAGGACGGCAACAACTTCAATAAAACTTCAAATAGGAACGAACAAGCCAACTGCAGTAAAAGAAAATGAAAAAGCCGTCTGCACCTAATCTAGTCTTCGACGCCTTCTCACCAAAGACGGAGCTAAGTGCTGCCACTGGCGTATGGAGCCCCCGAGGCCCGAGGGCGGCTCTCCAGAGACTCGGGGCGGTACAACCCCAACTCATTATTACGTGAGAGTGTCACAAAGCGGCGAAGCTTCACAGCGGCGTAGCTTCACAAGCATTGGCCTTCTTCACAGTGCTCCGGCCTTTCGGGAAATGATCTTCACAGCGCTGGCCTTCTTCATAGGCCCGGCCTTCTCGGGAAATGAGCTTCACAGTGCGCTCTCTTCTTCATGTGCCCGGCCTTTCGGGAAATGAGCTTCACAGCGCTGGCCTTCTTCACTGTGCACCGGCCTTTCTCGGGAAATGAGCTTCACATGTGTTGGCCTCTTCACAGTGCCCGGCCTTTCTTCAAGGGTAGAACTTCCGGAGATGCTGGATGTTCCACGCTGCTCGATGGGCACTCTCCCGGTCCTGCCGCAAGCGGAGCCGGGCCCGAAACATGTACAACCTTGAACGGGCCCTCCCACATGGGAGAAAGCTTATGCAACCCTTCCCCGAGAGGACCCGCTGAGCACGAGGTCCCCACCTCAAGAGTCCTCGGGCGGATGTTGCGCAGTGGTATCGTCAGCAAGCGCATGTTGATACCTTTGCTGCTTGCAGCTGCCTCTTGACGTTGTTCCTCCCCAACACGAGATCCTTCCTCGCATGGCGCCCGCCCCGCCTCGCCGAACGCCAGACCTGCAAGGAGCGACGCTTGACCTCGTGAGGGAGGACGGCTTCGCCCAGAGACGAGGAAGAACGGGTCTCGCCAATGGCTTGGCTGGTTGCCAGCGGATGGACCACAGCAGAGACGGAGCTCGCTGTGCCAGCCCCCGCCGCAGGCCTCCAGCCTTCTTCTTGAATGTCCTGGTTTTGAGGCCCTTCAGACCTCCGCTGGCTCGCTTCGGCTTGTCCATTACTCCGGGTGCGCCACCGGCGTAGCATATTCATGCTCCAAGGTTAGCACAAGACGCTTTGAAGAGATTGCTGGTGAATCGCGAACGTTGTCGGTGATGATGCCTGGCACCCCTAAACCGCTCACGAGGCCCTCGGATGAACTTGACTACAGAGCTCGGGCTGGGATGGTGCGACAGCTTCCACCTCAGCCCACTTGGTGAACTTGTCCACGGCGACGAGAGGTAGCGATAGCCCCTCGGGCGCCCGAGGAACGGTCCTAGAATGTCCAGCCCCAAACTGCAAATGGCCATGAGAGGGGTATAGTTTGCGCGACTCCCGCCGGCCGATGGATCTGCTTGGCATGAAACTAGCAGGCCTCGTAAGCCTTTACTAGCTCAACAAATGTCGCTGAAAAGGGTGGGCCAAGAGAACTGGCCTGCGGAACGCCTCACCAATGAGGGTTCGTGGATTTACGAGTGATGCCCACAGTCTCGCTGTATGTCTTCCAGCAATTCCTTCCTTGCTCTCTGGAAATGCAACGAGGGACACGCTATTCGGTCGCCCGTAAAGCTCTCCATCCCCGATGCAAGAGGGGCCGTGGCTTGCCGCGCCACACGCCCCGGCCTCCTCCTTCTCCCGGCAGGGTCCCCTGCAGGTCAAGTAGCTCTTGAGCTCGTGATCCAAAGACCTTCCTAAGGCTCCAACACCAGGAGCAGGCATGCCCCTGAGGCCGGGCAGCAGATCGGGGCTCCCGAGGCAGGCGGCTGGGGGAGCTCCTCCCGAGGTTGCGCCGCACTTGATAATGATGGTGCCGCTGAGGGCCTGAAGAGTTGCTCTTCGAAGATGCCAGGCTCCTTAGGCAGCCGCATGGACGCCCTCTTGGCGATGTCATCCGCCTCTTGATTGGTGCCGCGAGGCACATGCTGCAGCTCCAGCCCCCAGAATTGTTTCTCCATCCTGCGAACCTCCGCGAGGTAGGCTTCCATGTGCTCGTCCTTCGGCTCATATATCTTGTTGGAGAAGTTGACGAGGAGTTGTGAATCGCCCTTGATGTTGAAGCGCTTTACCCCAAAGCGATCAAGGCTCGAGGCCGCTATCAGTGCCTTCATATTCTGCTATGTGGTTGGAGACCTTTCCCTCTGCCGGAAACAGAGCTGCACGACGAATAGAGCTTGTCCCGAGTAGGGATACAAGCATCGCGGCTGCCCCGCGCCATGTCGGAGAATTCCCCATCAAGCACATGACCCAGCCGTCCGTGCCTCGCCCCGGAGAAAGTGATCGGTTCGCCTGCTTCGATGCCGGGTGCCTGGCCCATTCTGCCACGAATCTGCCAATGTGGCCCCTTGATGACTCGTTGTGCTAAACTCTAGCTGAAACGGTTGCAGTTCGATGTTCCACTAGGCGACTCTTCGGGCTGAGTTGGGGCTCCTGAGCACCCTCTCCAGAGGGTATGCTGAGACGACCTTGATGGGATGACCTTGGAAGTAGTGCCGCAGCTTGCGGAGGCTACCAATAACGCGAGGAGGAGTTTTGGGGCATGGGGTACCGCCTCAAGGCCCCGTAGCACCGCGGCCGATGAAGTACACGGGGTGCTCGACGAGGCTGTGAGCGCTGGTGCTGCTCGCGTCCTCCATAGGTTGGGGTGCCTCCCGAGACGACGGAGCCCCCAGCGCTTGGTCGCTTGGTGGGTGAGGGAGTCCTGGATTAGGGGGTGTCCGGATAGCCGAACTATCACCATTGCCCGGACTCCTGGACTATGAAGATATAAGATTGAAGACTTCATCCCGTGTCCGGATGGGACTTTCCTTGGCGGAAGGCAAGCTTGGCGATACGGATATGTAGATCTCCTACCATTGTAACCGACTCTGTAACCCTAACCCTATCCGTGTCTATATAAACCGGAGGGTTTTAGTCCAGAGGATCTAACAACAATCATACCATAGGCTAGCTTCTAGGTTTAGCCTCTCCGATCTCGTGGTAGATCTACTCTTGTACTACCCATATCATCAATATTAATCAAGCAGAGTAGGGTATTACCTCCATCGAGAGGGCCTGAACTTGGGTAAAACATCGTGTCCCTTGTCTCCTCGTTACCATCCGCCTAGACGCACAGTTCGGGACCCTCTACCGAGATCCGCCGGTTTTGACACCGACATTGGTGCTTTCATTGAGAGTTCCGCTGTGTCGCCATCCTTAGTCTGATGGTCCTTCTATCATAAACAACGACGCGGTCTAGGGTGAGACTTTTCTCCCCGACAGATCTTCGATTCGGGCGGCTTTTGCATCGCGGGCCAATTCACTTGGCCATCCGAGCAGATCGAAGTTACGCCTCGCCATCGTGTTAGATTTGGGAGTTTGAACTACACGGCCGACATCCCTGAGACTTGATCTTTGACGGATTCGAGCCACAGCCAAGCGCCGCCAAGACTATCTCGATGGGCACGATCCAGCTCGTCAGCATCAAAGGCCTTAGAGGTCGCATCGAGTCCGGCCCGACCCTTAGCTCGAGCCAACTCCCGATCGAGGACGAGTGGTTGGACACCGCCGGGGCTACGATCTCTATGGCGATTGAGCCGAACTCCATCCCTGTCCTTTGCGTAAGACCGTGGACTCCAAGGTGCCGGACTCAACCTCCTCCATACCGCTAATCGAATCCGATTGGGCGCTGGTCATGGAGTTCATCGTCATGACATCTTTTCAAAGACTCGCCTTTGGCGACATCCTGAATTCACTAAAGTCTCTCTTTATCCGAGAGCCCTGGCCGGACTACGGTCAGAAGGTTGGGATGCGACGACGAGGAAATTCAACGCCCACCCACCACCTGGGCTTTGTAGCAACCGTTTAAAGCTTAAACGACGTGTTCGATTTGATTCAAGACATCGACGGTATGGACGACGATGTAGGAGACAACTATGAATCAGCACCCACAGATATCGGACAGCCACCTCATCCCACGATGTATACATGGTGGATACACCTAAAGGAAGCGGCGACGAGGAACAACGAGACGCTATGAGGGATCGCCTCTAAAAGCAGTCAAACGGCAACATAAACGCCGAACAAGTCCCGCCGACAAAGACGGCATCCACACGCACTCCAGCCATAGAGCAGGGCTAACCGTGGACGCATTTAACATGCTATCGAGCAACCGTCCAATAGGACAACTTGATAAACAAACCGCCCTCGGCGAAGATAACAGTCCGGACGATCTCACGCCGGAAAATTTTTTGGAGCAGAAGAACCTCCACAAAAGGCTCGTCGCCTATGTGCGTAGCCTGAAAAAGCAGAAGCGGAAGCTCAAAACAGCGGAAGATGCACTCAAAATCAGATGGAGCAAAGTACTCAACACCGCAGACAAATACGGCGACAGTCGCCGAACAAAGAGCTACCCAAAGAGAAAACTATTGCCTGATTTGATGAGGAGGCCGAGAGCCCCACAATCAAAAAACAAGGAGGCCACCCGGTCGGATGGACGACCCCATGGCAAACAGAGAGCGGCAAACGGCGCCGCTCACAAGCCGGCACGCGATCCGCATAAGGATTCACATCAAAAGGATGGCCCAGTTAGGTCCATCTATGGGCCCATGAAGCAAGCTCTTCCAAGCAATGCAACACGCCAAATATCCAACATCACGGCACACCCAAATATAGGGGTGCCGCACACCCCCGTGTTTCACCGATGAGGTGCTGGATCACGAATTCCTCAGCTGGGATTCAAACCCGTAAACATAGAGGCATACGACGGAACAATGCACTCGAGTCTGGATTGAGGATTACATCCTCCACATACACATCGCTAGAGGAGATGATCTCCACGCCATAAAATACTTATCCCTCAAGCTCAAAGGGCCAGCCCGACATTGGCTCAAAAGCCTCCCTGAAAATACCATTGGAAGTTGGGAAGAGCTCGAGGATGCTTTTCGGGCAAATATTCAAGGGAATTATGCCTATCCTCCGGATGCGCATTTATTTAAGTCATATAACTCAACAACCCGGAGAGTCAGCCTGCAAATTCTCGAACAGGTTCCTTACCAAAAGAACCAAATAGTCGACTATCCGGATGCCAAGTTTTAGCAGCTTTCAAACACAACGCCCGAGATTTAATGGCTCACATACACCTCGCCAGAGAAGCCGAGAACTATGGCTGCATTAATAATCTCATGACCCGCTTATGCTGGAGAGGATAGTTGGCTGGCAAGATGCAGTACTAGCAAGGCCCCAAGTACATCCAAGTAAGGGATGGAATGGAAAACCACGACGAGCAAAGACCAGCGCCGGACAAAGGGAAATAGCCTCAAGAGCACGGCAGCCAATGCCGGATTCAAGCTCCCGCAGAATCATAAAAACTGCCCTCAAGGACAGCAGCGATGAGCTATCCAACCTAAACAAAATCTTGGACAAAATATGCCAAATCCACAAGATTCCCGGAAGCTCGCAAACCATACCCATAGAGATTGTTGTCTTCAAGCAGTCCGCAAACTCAATGTCGAACACAAGGGCTCGACACACCAAGCGAGGACGATGACGAACCCCACAAGCAGAGCACCGAAAACAAAAGAATTTCCCACAAAAGTCAAAACAGCAAACTCACTTCAAGTGACAAATGGAAAACAGAGCGCTACCATAGAAACATGTGCCGCATGGTCTATCCCAGAAGATTCCCAACGATGGTTTTCAAAACAAATCACCTTCGATCATCGTGACTACTCCGAAGTATGCGAACGCAGGATGGACTGCCTTGATATTAGATCCTATAATCGGTGGACTCCAATTTACCCAAGTCCTAACGGACGGAGGTAGCAATCTAAACCTGCTATATCAGGACACAATCCGCAAAATGGGGATAGACCCAACCAAAATTCGCCATAGCAACACCTCCTTCAAAGGGGTCATGCCAGGCCTATATGCCCATTGTACGGGCTCCCTATTGCTAGAACTTGTGTTCGGGTCATCCGACAACTTCCGTCGCGAAAGGTTAACCTTCCACATCGCCCCATTCGAAAGTAGCTATCAAGCACTACAGGGACGTGAAGCTTTTGCCCGCTTTAACGCAATACCGCATTATGCATCTCTTACACTTAAAATGCCCGGTCCATGCGGCATCATCTCATTAAAAGGGAGTACCAAGTGTTACTCGAGCACAGAAGAACGTGAGACTGCCTTGAAAGCCCCACAGTATTCCGGCTCCGCTAATCAAAGCACCTGAATAGGTCATTCGAACCCCGGACATGGCTAGATGAGTCTGGCGTAAACATATAAAGGCCTACTAGTGGCATACCCCCGTACAAGGGGCTGCACGCATGTACAACAAGAGACAACAAAGCTCAATTTTGTTCACTTTTTCAACTGCATTTCGTTTATTTAATATAAAGTACATTTTTCAGACGATCATTTTTCTTTTCAACTAAATTCTTCTCTTTACAGATGAACAACGTATACACCTGGCCCAGTGATACGGCACAACGGAGACACAGCGCAGCGCGCAGTAGGGACCCGCTCCAAGGATTCTTTTCAGATTAAGACCCGCGTAAACCTTTCTTATCTGTCTCTTGTTGATACACATCCCGGTTTCTTGATATAACCGAGGAGGAGGCTGGCGCTTTGGCATCGGGCCGCACTCAGAATTTTTGCACGCACTGACACCAGGGCTTAGGGCATTATTCTGCCCATTTTTATAGACCGAATACCTTAGGGAGTGTTCGACGTCTCGAGTTAGGCCTTATATGCATCAGCTCCGGATCATGTCTTTGGTCAAATGTTGGGTTTGCCCTGCCCCATGTTTTGGTACCTTACGCCCGCTATATCGGCTAAGGTAGCGCTGGGAGAACCACCGCGACAGTGCCTCGCTGAGGTGGGTTGAGCACCTCTGGAGAAAGCTAAAACTGACTATCATGATATAGCGTGAGACTGGTCAACGACTCGATGACCCACCGGAATGTTTAGAATTTCAAGATTGATTTAAGGACCGCTTGTCGGTCAGCACATACGCTACTCAATTCGGGAGAGCGCTGGTGCCCCTAGGGGCTATATAGTAGCCCCACCATCGAACTCCTATGGCTAAGTGAAAGTGATAAAGCATTATAGTCCGTTGCCTAGTTTGCTACGCTATCACCTCCTTCACAGACCAAGACGTTGATTAGTGTGAAATGCGCTTTTTTAAACACCCCGCACTATGTGCGTGGGGCTGAAGTCAAGACTGCCATCTTTCAGGTTATATACACATATACATCAATGGTCAGACAGAGGCGCTTTTAATACTTGAACGCACAAGTATAAAAAGCTCTTATATCGAAACATTGTTTTCACAAATCATACATGTCATTTAAACATAATATCCTTCGAGCACTGCGTCTCTATTAAACGAGCGCCCTGCAGGACTTCCTCAAAATAGTGCTCGCAGGTACTCGGCTTCGTCTCAATCTTGGGATGCAACATCGTGGCCTTCATCTCCGCCCAAAGATGTCTTGACACGGCAAGAGCCATCCGCGCCCCTCTATGCATGCTGACCGCTTCATTGCATCGATATGGGGCAATGCACCAAGGAACTGTTGCATCAAGCCAAAAAACCTCTTCAGCTTGGGGCTTTTCGGCCACAAATGAGTCACGATAGCCTTCATGGCAAGTCCGGACAACCTATTTAGCTCAGCCCATTCGCCAAACGATCGGTTAACGAAAGCGGATGTCCGTGACTATGGAATCGCGATCAAAAAGCTCTTCCATTTCGTGATCCTTTTGACTCGAAGTGTTCGCCGTGGTTCAAGGGACTCGCCGCCACGCCTAGATAAGCATCCTCCGCACCCCACAACCGTCCAATTGAGCGCATTTAGGATCAGTGAATTTCTCCGTAGCGTAAAGGGCTTTCACCGCAATATCTTCGGCCCGACGAGCTCCTCCTTCATAGCTCTCATCGCAGAGCGAGTATCCTTGGCCTCGTGGTGGCCTTTTTCAGGTCCTCTTGTTTCGCCGATCTTCTTTTTCAAGAAGCTCGCAACGGTCAAGAGCATTCTTCAATTTCACGGCCATTTCTTTCTTGCTTCGCAAAGGAGCAGCATGTTCGGTTCATTCTCGCGTCGCCTTTTAAGGCAGCCGTGATCACTTTTTCCGCTTGCTCCTTGGTCCGGCGAGCTTCACCAAGGCTCTCCATAGCAGCGCACCATCTGCATTAAGCATACATGTTGTAAGGCATGGCCATCAAGCTCCCTTACCAGGTGACCGCGAGAAGTCGATACCTTGTGACTCGCTGCCGCTTATTAACAAGCATGATGTCCGTGATCCGCCACGCCAAGTTGCCGCTCAGCCGCAAATTCACAGCCCGGTAGCCACCGGACGCTTCGCCACCTACATAGGAAGAGCGATATTATACCTGGGTTATGATACTGGCGCCGCCATCATTTTTGACACCGCGCCAAGTCTTAGGGGCTACTATCTATACAGGTATGATTTTATATGCAAACCGTCGAAGGTACATCATTTTATGCACTCAAAACCCGCCAAGAACTTACGACGGCTTCATGCAACCCACTCAGCGGATGAAATCTTTCAATCACCGTACTCATTAATGTACGGTGATCTTCCGAGATAGACGCTTGCCTGAGCAGATCCTTCAGCTCCTCCGACCGTACACCCGTTGGTGCCGGACTCGTCCGGTGGCCTTTTTCAAAGGCCAGACACGGATGGCTTTGAGGGGACATACGGCTACCTTCTGGCCCCGCCGGATTCGGAGAAGCCCTCCTAATGCGGAGCATCCCTCACTCATCCCCATGGACATGCCTACATCTCCTCAACACCACTTGACCCATGACACGAGCCCGAGCTAAGGCTATTGAAGATAGGTGAACTCGCCCTCTCCTAACTTCCTTCTCCTACTCACGAGACATGGCTACTACCTCATTCGTAAACTATAAAAGCGATCAGTGCCGGAAACGAGCCACGGAACAACTACATACAAGAGCCAAGACGGCGAGGACCCCAAGCATGTTGAAGAAGAAGAAGAAAGGATGTCGCAGTTATGTGCATCGGACGTCCGACCCGTCCGGACGTCTGGACTTCAAAGCCACGGACGACCGACGCCCTCCGGACGTCCGGCAGCCGGGCACCTAACCAATCCACGGACGTCCTGGCTTCGACGTCCGACCGACGCCGCTCGAATCAATCTACGGACGTCTGAAGCCTCCTGACGTCCGACCGATGTGCTCCCGAGCCGGATTTACGGACATCCGGAAGCCTCCGGACGCCCGCATCTCTCTCGAGCCTCCGGACGTCCGACGCCTGGTGTTGACTTTGCTTGGGCCGCAGCCCATGTACCCCTTCGCCCCTAGACTATATATACTCCTTCTTCCCCATCTTTCTAGGGTTAGCTTTGGTTTAGCTCATGTTTGTGTGAGAGCCTTGCTCATCCACTTGGTTACTTCTCCTGAGCTCAGACCTCTACGGAGAAGATCCCCAAGCGGATTCAAGACCCCTTCTAGGTGGACCCCATCAAGACCTCCTCTCAAGAAGAACGGCTACCGTGTATCCTTACCTTTGTTGATTGTGGATCATATGTATCTCTTTGTGTTCGTGATCTAGCACTTGTGTGATTGGTTCTGGTTGGTTGAGTGATTTCTCTCGCTTCTCCGCCTTCCCTTTGTGCTTCCGCTGTTCTTCGTGGATTCCCCGTAGGATCCACTCCAAACGTGAAAGATCGTCCACATAGGGTTCCACCCTACATCATCTTGGTATCATGAGCCACGTTGATCACATTTTTGGAGCCCCTACCCCTCTTTTCCTAGCTTGATTTTGTTGTTTTTGTCCTAATTCCGAAAATTCCCCACCAAAAATAGCCCCAAATTTTTTTGTGATTTGTTTGTGAGTTGAGATTTTGTTGGATTTGGTCCATGTATTTGAGTTGCTACATGTGGATCTAGCTTTTCCCTCCTTCCCCACCCTTGTCCATCCACCAAATCACTCGATTTCGACCTCACAAATTCCTTCTTCCCTGAAATCTCGCAGTTCATCCCGAGCCCGTTTTTCGCCCAGTCTCCGGCGGAAACGATCGGACGTCCGACGAGGTCCGGACGACCGTAAAAGCCCGGACGTCTCAGAAACCCTGATTTAAACTGAACTTTGTCAGTTCGCCACCACCACAGCCCCACGTTCCACCACATCTTCCAAAACCTCATACACCACCATCCTACCCAATACATCCTATGACGATTTTACCACATTTTGGTCCTTGAGATTTTGAGTTTTGGCTTCCAGATCCTCTTGTGTTTCGGGTTATCTAGGTGCGGTTCGATTTCATCATCACCACGGCTCAACTTCGCAAGGGTCTCATCATCGCCAAGGACGGTAACTTCGATTTACATCTTTGTCAAATGTTGCATTTGCATTGATACCCACATTGTCCCTACTTTTATGTAGCTTACCCATCGAGACTAGCCGTTGAGTATTGCAGGCAACGTGACTTGTGCACATTAGTGATCATACTCCATAGCATACATACCATACCACCGTGGTGCATATCTTGGGATCCATTTGTGTGTCACAAAGTTTTCATAGCAAACACAATTGCTATCTTGGTTCGTGAAGTTTTGCATGAGAAAAGAGCTCAAAAGTGAAAGAGCCACCCAAGCTTTTAAGCAAAGAGGAAAGATAAGCAAAGAGCTTATGAGCAAGAACCATAGCATCATACTACATTAAGATTGTCATATTGGATCATCTTGGATCATAGCACCAAATACCATACATATATCATAATGTGGAATAGAGATAGTTGCATTTTTGCATAGTAGGTTGTGCACAAGTTCCAGATCCGCTTATTGTGCAATTGTGTTAGCGCTCTCTAGTATTGTGCAACAAGAGCATTTTCGTGATTCCACATTTTGGCTCACTTTTGGTTTGCACAATCCCACTTATCTATTTGCGGTGTGTTTCCGTACCACTAGTTGCTTGGTCTACTTGTTGCATTTGCAAATTTGTGTACCTTTTTCCAACATTATTGACGCCACTTACAATTGCATCAAATTTTGTGCCACCATCCTCACCAAGCTCCACCATAAGCTTTATTTGTGTAGGTGTGAGAACCGACAAGGATTGGTACCAATAGTGCTATTTCATTGTCCGTGATTTGAGTGAACTTGATTCATCATCAACATCGTCAAAGGTACATTGGTATAAGTTCTCTCCTTCTACCACTCACATTTTTGCTTGGAATGATGGATAGGCCAAGTACTTCTACCAACCCACTCTTCATCGAACAAGATGACGACATGTCATCACACGTCACCAAGAACCACCTCTTTGGTGCACAACGAAGCGTTGCACCAAGAACAACAAGCAATGAGCGATCGTGATCGACAACCTCGCCATCGACTTGCGAATCTCCGAGCAACGCATAAGAGACTACTTCGACAACAAGTTCGACGCCACAAGCAAGAGAATGATGCAAGAATGGACAAGATCTGCGCTCGATGAGAAACCGCACCATTCCACATCTTCATCCTCAAACTGAGCCGCCGAGTCGAATTCGACGACACCTTCTACGACTCAAGTACACCTACTCAACACTCTTCGTCGTGTCAAGACGTCAAGACCGCTATGCATCTCGCAACCCGCTACATGACAAGCATTCACAAGAGCAAGTCGATGAGCAATTCCCTTGTTGAGGGAGTCCTGACTAGGGGGTGTCCGGATAGCCGGACTATCGTCATGGTCGGACTCCAAGACTATGAAGATACAAGATTGAAGACTTCATCCCGTGTCCGGATGGGACTTTCCTTGGCGTGGAAGGCAAGCTTACGATACGGATATGTAGATCTCCTACCATTGTAACCGACTGTAACCCTAACCTATCCGTGTCTATATAAACCGGAGGGTTTTAGTCCGAGGACTAACAACAATCATACCATAGGCTAGCTTATAGGGTTTAGCCTCCTTGATCTCGTGGTAGATCTACTCTTGTACTACCCATATCATCAATATTAATCAAGCAGGAGTAGGGTATTACCTCCATCGAGAGGGCCCAACCTAGGTAAAACATCGTGTCCCTTGTCTCCGTTACCATCCGCTTAGACGCACGCTCGGGACCCCTACCCGAGATCCGCCGTTTTGACAACCGACATTGGTGCTTTCATTGAGAGTTCTTCCGTGTCGCCGCCATCGTAGGATGCCTCATCTCGCCTTTAAAGACGATACCATCGCCAAAGAAGCCTTGGCCATCGGTCGACTCTTCGCTAGGCGGTTTTTCATGACCGCTAGTTCGCCGCTGCGGTCGATGATGACCTCTCGAGTCATCGAAACCAATTCCATGTTAGTTCGAACTTGCCGAACAGTTAGATCCAATCGAGCTTCCTCCGTGAACGAGCTCTTGATCGACGCCGCTCGAGTCGCCACAGACACGAACCGATCGGGCCTAAAACCGATCTCGAGAGAAATCAACTCTCCCTGTGCTACCCATCATGTTGCTGTAATAGAGGAGCAATGCGGCGACTTTTCTCCTATCTTAAGGACTAGTTACGTTCGATTCCCGATCCTCCATGCCGGATTCCTCGCGAGGGACGGATGTCGATCAAGTCCTGAACTTAAAGTCAGCGGTGGGTCGGACTCATTGATAGCACTCAAAATCCAAACTTCCGAAGTTCGAAATTTCCGCCCTTGAGTCCTAAATTGAAGGGGTTCCGATTTAGTGCCACCCTCCCACCCAAACATTAGCGATCTCTCAAATTCGCAAGAGCCCGCCAAACAAGACATCATTATCGGGCCGATTCCTCCCGGTTATGAACAGGATAAAGGATCGCCGCGAGGAGGACGCAATACCATCTTTCGCCATAATTGCATGGACAAGAGAATCCTAAACGCCATATGTCGTCACAAATTACACGCTTTGTCGACTTGGTGACCATCGCATAAAAGTACTGTGCGATGGAGAGCTCCCGAAAATCGAAGTAATTTTGGGATAATCCGCCCCAATACATCCCTTAGTCCGGAACAAAAGGGTGCATCATTATCAAGCACCGGGTTGAATACCAAAAACCAAAACCCCCTAAAGGGTACGGAACCGCATCGAGGGTTGGCTAAACGGACCTCGCAAAATTCATAGCACGAGGGCGCCACTCCAACTCATAGCCTTCGAGCATGTTGGATACTACGGCAGGTGGCCAAAAGTGGCTAAGAGCTTCTAGCTTCGTAATCCCAGCCCAGAACACCAAGACGGTGTTAATAGTCTTCGAGACTTTCGATCAAATAACATGCGAAAACGACAACTCCGCAACCTTGTCAAGTCTACCAAGTAGCAACAATAAATCCATGGAGGACACGGCTAATACCTTCAATGCCAAGATTTAACCTAAATTCGAACTGCTCGGCACCACCGCATTGGTCCTCACCGATAGTAGACGGCCGCTTTACTAAGGTACTCATGGATGGCGGCAGCAGACTAAACCTCATATATGAGGAAACCTCCAAAAATGGAAATAGATCGAACCGATTGAGCGAAGCAAAGACAACCTTTAGAGGAATAGTCCCCAGCCAGAAGCATGCTGCACAGAAAAATCACGCCGACGAGTGTTCGCTCACGGACAATTACAGGTCCGAGGAGGTCACATTTCAAGTGGCCCTGCTCAACAGCGGATATCATGCTTTATTAGGACGAGATGCATTCACAAGTTTTCAAGCTATACCCCATTATGGGTACATGAAGCTCAAAATGCCCGGTCCCAATGGAATCATCACTCGCTAGTGATCCAACATAGCACTCGCTACCAAAATAAGACAGCCGACTAGCCCTCGAGGCACTATTCAAGCCCTAGCGGCCGAGGAACTCACCGCAATGCGCCCATGGTGAACAGGACGATGTGATTCTTGATAAAAGATCCAAGTCCACCTCTTTTAAACCAGCGGATGAAATAGTCAAATTCCAAGTCCACCCAACGGACTTCGCAAAGACGGCTCCATCGGGCACAATAAAACCCCGATGTAGACGCCAGACCACGAGAATTTCTACAAGAAAATCGACATCTTTGCTCGCACCCTTCGTGACATGCCAGAATCCCACGCCACCTGGCCGAGCACAGCCTAAATATCCTAAAAGGATTCAAGCCACCAAACAGGCTCTTCGGGCGCTTCCGAACCCAAGAGACAGCTATGGAGAGGAGCTAGCTAAACTTTTGGAGGCCGGATTCATCGAGATATTAAACATCCGGACTGGCTAGCTAACCCGGTGATGGTACCAAAGAAGGATAAATCCTGGTGCTTATGTGTTGATTTCAAAGACCTTAATAAGGCTTGCCCAAAGGATCCCTTCCCATCCTCGAATTGATCAAATCATTGACGCCACAGCAGGACACGACTCATTGTGCTTCCTCGACGCTGCATCGCTACCACCAAATCAAGATGGCGGAGCTGCACTAAGCTGCAACAGCATTCATCACTCCATACGCCCGCTCGCTTCAACACAATGCCCTTTGGGCTCAAAAACGCCGCGCAATATATCAGCGCATGATTCGTACATGTCCGCAAACCAGATCGCAAAACGGTGGAAGCATATGTAGATGACGTGGTCGCCAAAACCAAGCACGCCGAAACTCTAGTAGACGACTTGAGGCTCACATTCGACAATCTTCAAAATATGACATCAAGCTCAATCCGAAAATGCGCCTTCATGCTCCAAACCGAAAGCTCCTCGGGCTTCATTGTGTCCTAGAGGAATTGAAGCAACCCAGCCAAGATTCGAGCTCACACAATTGATATTCCAAAAGACCTCAAACAAATACAAAATTGACGGATGCGAGTGGCTCTAAGCCGCTTTATCTCCCGCTTAGGAGAAAAGGCATTACCTCTTTACCGCCTCCACCGCACCTAAAACTTCGAGTGGATTTGATGCCGCCACGGCCGACTCAAGAAATAAAGGCCATTTTGGCAACAACCGTTCTGGCCGCCCAACATGGGCTAACTAATGCTATTATACATCGCCGCAACACATCAAGTTGTCGCCGCGGTGCTCGTTGTCGAACGAGAACGGACGGACACCGTTCCCTATTCAAAACCGGTTTATTATGTGTTCACCGTCCTAACTCCATGCAAGTCCCGCACCCACACTATCAAAAGATAGCATACGCGTGTTCATGGCATCCCGAAGTTGCGACACTACTTTCAAGAGAGTTCGATAACGGTAGCCTCAAGTACCTCTTAATGATATTATAAAAACCGCGACGCGACGGGCCGGATCGCTAAATGGGCCATAGAGCTCCTCCCATTCGACATAACTTACAAGCCACGGTGAGCTATTGTCGCAGGTTTTGGCCGACTTCGCGGGTCGAATGGATCAAGTCAACTCCCTAAAGAGTACGGAACATACCCAATTGATCATGCACTTTGACGGCTCCAAAATGTTGGCTGGCCTGGGGCTGGTGTCGCCCGACGCCCCAACCGGGACACAGTCCAATACATCCTTCAGATAATGTACACGGACTCCAACAACGCAGTCGAACACGAGGCCCTTTCGCACGCTCCGGATGGCGAGACTCCATGGGCATTCAACGCCTAGAGGTGCGCGGGATTCAAACTCGCAATATCTCAAATAAACGGAGACTTTGACGCCAAAGATCCGAAAATGGCAGCATACCGCAATGCGGTCCTAAAATGTCAAGACGGTTCAAAGGGCTCAATTTCATCATATAGCCCGGATAACAACCAGACGGCGGATATATTGGCACGCATCGGTGCAAAACGTGATGCCGCCCCACCCAATATCTTTTTGGAACGGCTGTTCAAGCCATCCGCATTATGGGAAGGAGTCCGCACAATAACCGACCCAACCACACCGCCCGACGCCAACACTCGACACAACCGGAGGCTCGCCCCGAGATAACACCTCTCGCATTCACGTAAATAATGGCGTTATCGCCTGCGGATCGGAACCATTCCTAGCCTATCTAACTAGGCAGGAACTCCCCAAGACCAAAATGAGGCTCGCTGCATAGTATTGTGCTCTAAAGCCTATAAAGTCCATGAGGGAGAGCTTTACAAGAAAAGCACTACCGAGTCCTTCAAAGGTGTATCTCAAGAGGAAGGGCTAAACCTCCCGGCTGAAATTCATGCCGGACTGGGTGGGCACCACGCCGCAGCCCGGCCCTTGTAGGCAAGGCCTTCCAGACAGAATTTTATTGGCCGACGGCCCGGCAGATGCGCAGGACTCAGTCCAACGATGCGCCGGTTGCCGCTTTTTGCTAACTAAAGCCACATGCCACCCACCGCCTCTTAAAACTATACCCATCACCTGGCCGTCATGGTCCTGGGGCTTGACATGGTTGGACCCTCAAGGAAGAACCCACAAGAAAAAATACCTATTGGTCATGGTGGACAAATTCACCAAATGGATAGAGGCCAAACCAGTTAAAACGGCCGAATCCGGACCAGTGATAGACTTCATATCGGGGGTAGTGCACCGCTATGGTGTCCCCCACAGTATCAGCACTGAGAATGGCACCAACTTCACGGCCGATGAGGTTAAATCATGGTGCAAAACATGGGCATCAAGCTCGACACGCCTCGCCTATCACCTCAAACCAACGCCAAGTCGAACGGGCAAACGGTCTAATCATGAGCGCATTAAACCCAGACTAGTGCGGTCCCTCAAGGAATCTAACACGACCGGGTCGAGGAGCTCGACCAGACACTGGGGCTGCATACCACGCCGAATCGATTACCGGATTCACACCATTCTTCATGGTGTACGGCGCAGAGGCGCCTTGCCTCACGACATAATACATGACTCACCGCAAGGCGCATGTATGAAGAAAGAGAAGCCGAGCTCGATCGGCAGGACAGTTTGGACGATTGGAGGAGGAGCGCGACGTGGCAAAAGCTCGCTCGTGATTCTATCAACAGCAGGCTCAAGATATCAAAGCAGGAAGCACGGGCCAAAGCTTATAACGCTGGCTTAACTAGTTCTACGCCGGACAAGAAAAAGGACAAACTCAAGCCCAAATGGGAAGGTCCTTCATCATCGACCAGGTCCTGACCGCGGAGCATACCGCTCATAAACGATCGAATAACCGACTCGAGCCGAACCCATGGAACGCAGCCCGCCCACGAAGATTCTACGCCTAAGTGCCGGACTCCAAGTTCGCCTCCTTCCTCCGTCCGCATTCTTTATTTTTGCTTTTGCTGTCTTTTATTTCTCTCCTTCCTTCTTCTTCTTGTAGCCTCTAGAGGCTCGCTTGTGCTTTTTCCAAGACACACTTGACGCGCTGTCCGCTACCATTATACCTGGGGCTTCTTTAATGTAAGCTTATTTATACGGGCTTCATGCCCAACACATGTGTTAAACTTCCGCATGTACCTTTTATTCACCATTATATGCATCGATATGACTTATGTTTTGGCCAAGTTGGGTTGCCTTGCTCCTGTGCTTACCCCTCACGCTCCCGATTGTTCGGCTAGGTGGTAAAGGAGCACCTCCGCATTGGTACCGCTGGTCAGCCGGATGTGTACCTCAGACGGGTGAAGCCGAAAGCTAGCGCTCTTAAGGGAATATTCGGTCGGTGAACTAAAAGATGATTTTAACTATTTACCCATCTGCCCCAGATGATTTTCTGCTTTCATAGCAGCTTCGACATGCACTTTAGGTCATGCATCCTAGCTTAAAGGAACCCTTAACGGAACTATTCTCCCG
>JAHIAM010003252.1:0-36565 GCA_021605205.1 Aegilops longissima
GAAATGAAGTCGTCCTCGACGAGCTCATATTCCTCACCCAAATAAGGCTTCAAATCTGCAATGTTAAAAGTGGGACTAACCCCAAAATCTGCAGGCAGCTCAAGTTTATATGCATTATCATTTATTTTCTCTAACACCTTAAATGGACCATCAGCACGTGGCATTAGCTTTGATTTGCGCAAATTAGGAAACCTATCCTTACGCAAATGTAACCAAACAAGATCTCTAGGTGCAAAGACAACATGTTTTCTACCCTTATCTCCAGCAAATTTATATTTAGCATTCATACGCTCAATGTTTTCCTTAGTTATCTCATGCATTTTTAAAATCAATTCAGCATGTTCTTTAGCATCAAAATTAACCTTCTCCGAAGATGGAAGAGGCAACAAATCAATAGGTGCACGACGTAGGAAGCCATACACAATTTCAAAAGGGCACATCTTAGTTGTAGAATGCAATGAACGATTATAAGCAAATTCAATATGAGGCAAGCATTCTTCCCACATTTTCTTATTATTCTTCAAAACAGCCCTAAGCATAGTAGACAATGTTCTATTGACTACTTCAGTTTGTCCATCAGTTTGGGGGTGACAAGTAGTACTAAAAAGCAGTTTAGTCCCCAACTTAGCCCATAAACATCTCCAAAAGTGGCTAAGAAATTTAGTATCACGATCTGAAACAATAGTATTTGGCACACCATGCAAGCGAATAATTTCACGAAAGAACAAATCAGCAACATTAACAACATCATCGCTTTTATGACATGGTATAAAGTGTGCCATTTTCGAGAATCTATCCACGACAACAAATATGCTATCCTCCCTTCTTTGTTCGAGGTAAACCTAAAACAAAGTCCATAGATATATCCTCCCAAGGAACACTAGGCACGATGCAAAGGCATATATAAACCATGAGGATTGAGTCGTGACTTAGCTTTTTGACATGTAGTGCAGCTGAGCAACAAAACGCTCAACATCCCGTCTCATCTTTGGCCAAAAGAAATGTGTAGCAAGTATATCCTCCGTCTTCTTGACGCCAAAGTGTCCCATTAATCCTCCTCCATGCGCCTCCTGCAACAACAAAAGACGAACAGAGCTAGCAGGAATGCATAGCTTGTTAGCACGGAACACAAAACCATCATTAATAACGAACTTGTTCCATGTTCTTCCTTCTTTACAATTCTGCATTACATCTTTAAAATCAGCATCATGCATATATTGATCTTTGATGGTCTCCAAACCAAATATTTTGAAGTCAAGTTGTGAAAGCATAGTATAGCGACGAGACAAAGCATCAGCAATAACATTTTCTTTACCCTTCTTGATAGAGGCAAAGGTGTCCCGATGTTTCGATGAGATGGTGGCTATCGTTTCTGTGGGAGTCGACCTTGACGATCCGACTACGATCGTGCGAGACGTCGCGCCTTAGCAATCGCTAAACCAACTTCCGAGGGTTATTGACCACGCCGGAGCACGATCAACCTGACCTCGAGGGCCTGTTTCCTGCGAGCAAACGAAGAACAAGCAAGAAACTGAGATTGCAATCTGGATATTGCGAATATAAGATGAAAGCTTTATTGATCAAGGTGGGGTTCTGTGACGCCTTTGTCCGGTCGTTGAACACAAACGGCACGCGAAGTTGCAGCTATGGCGAACTTTTAATCTAAACAAAACCCAAGGTCTAAACGGTGCCCTAAGGGCTGTATATATGGAGGAAGAGGGGGAATTTCGTGGCCCTTGGTGGAGGGGTCCAAATCAACCCTAACTCTTGTTTCCCCACACATACGGACTCTAAAACAGCCTATACTTAAGTATTTCGAAATTACATGGGCTGGCCCAATAATAAGGTGACGCAGCACCTAGAATAGCCTCGGGACGACATTTATGAAGTAGCATCTTGTATATTTTGTCCAAGGCTTCATGCACCCATTATGGTGGCTTCAAAGTCCTGAAATCATCACTTGTAACTCCGTTTGTTCCTTCATGCATGGCATTATCTCCATGCTTGTTCTTGCTCCAATGTCCATCCTTCTCCAAGCTAGGGCCTTCATTTGTAAGCAAAACAAATGTATCCAATTTAGGCAACATCATATTCTCATGAACATTAGAATCATTACCAAGAAACGAAAGTACCGATAATTTAATTGATGCATGAGCTCTAGTAATTGGTCCAAGATATGTAGCAAGAGGGGCTGTGGGTGTAACAATGGTATTGATGTCCTCATCATCCTCCCTTCTTGAAATGAAGTCGTCCTCGACGGAAGCTCATATTCCTCACCCAAATAAGGCTTCAAATCTGCAATGTTAAAAGTGGGACTAACCCCAAAATCTGCAGGCAGCTCAAGTTTATATGCATTATCATTTATTTTCTCTAACACCTTAAATGGACCATCAAGACGTGGCATTAGCTTTGATTTATGCAAATTAGGAAACCTATCCTCACGCAAATGTAACCAAACAAGATCTCCGGTGCAAAGACAACATGTTTTCTACCCTTATCTCCAGCAAGTTTATATTTAGCATTCATACGCTCAATGTTTTCCTTAGTTATCTCATGCACTTTTAAAATCAATTCAGCACGTTCTTTAGCATCAAAATTAACCTTCTCCGAAGATGGAAGAGGCAACAAATCAATAGGTGCACGAGGTAGGAAGCCATACACAATTTCAAAAGGGCACATCTTAGTAGTAGAATGCAATGAACGATTATAAGCAAATTCAATATGAGGCAAGCATTCTTCCCACATTTTCTTATTATTCTTCAAAACAGCCCTAAGCATAGTAGACAATGTTCTATTGACTACTTCAGTTTGTCCATCAGTTTGGGGGTGACAAGTAGTACTAAAAAGCAGTTTAGTCCCCAACTTAGCCCATAAACATCTCCAAAAGTGGCTAAGAAATTTAGTATCACGATCTGAAACAATAGTATTTGGCACACCATGCAAGTTTAATAATTTCACGAAAGAACAAATCAGCAACATTAACAAAGATCATCGCTTTTATGACATGGTATAAAGTGTGCCATTTTCGAGAATCTATCCACGACAACAAATATGCTATCCTCCCTTCTTTGTTCGAGGTAAACCTAAAACAAAGTCCATAGATATATCCTCCCAAGGAACACTAGGCACAGCAAAGGCATATATAAACCATGAGGATTGAGTCGTGACTTAGCTTTTTGACATGTAGTGCAGCGAGCAACAAAACGCTCAACATCCGCCTCATCTTTGGCCAAAAGAAATGTGTAGCAAGTATATCCTCCGTCTTCTTCACGCCAAAGTGTCCCATTAATCCTCCTCCATGCGCCTCCTGCAACAACAAAAAGACTTAACAGAGCTAGCAGGAATGCATAGCTTGTTAGCACGGAACACAAAACCATCATTAATAACGAACTTGTTCCATGTTCTTCCCTCTTTACAATTCTGCATTACATCTTTAAAATCAGCATCATGCACATATTGATCTTTGATGGTCTCCAAACCAAATATTTTGAAGTCAAGTTGTGAAAGCATAGTATATCGACGAGACAAAGCATCGCAATAACATTTTCTTTACCCTTCTTGTGTTTAATGACATAAGGAAAGTCTCAATGAATTCAACCCATTTAGCATGTCTACGATTCAGTTTAGCTTGACTTTTAATATGTTTCAAAGATTCATGATCGAATGTATAACAAATTCTTTGGGCCATAAATAATGTTGCCATGTCTCTAAAGTCCGAACAAGAGCATATAATTCTTTGTCATAAGTAGAATAGTTCAGACTAGGCCCACTCAATTTTTCGAGAAAAGTATGCAACAGGTTTGCCATCTTGTAATAACACACCTCCTAATCCAATTCCACTAGCATCACATTCAAGCTCAAAAGTCTTATTAAAGTCAGGAAGTTGGAGTAAAGGAGCATGTGTCAACTTATCTTTCAATACCGTGAAGGCTTCTTCCGTGCGGTACCCCAAACAAAAGGCACATCCTTCTTTGTAAGCTCATTGAGAGGTGCAGCAATGGTGCTAAAGTCTCTCACAAAACGCCTATAGAAACCAGCGAGTCCAAGAAAACTCCTCACTTGTGTGACCGTTTTGGGCTGCGGCCAACTCTCAATAGCTTCAATCTTGGCTTTATCAACTTCAATTCCTCGTGGAGTAACAACATAGCCAAGAAAAGATACTCGGTCGGTGCAAAAGGTGCACTTCCCAAGGTTACCAAACAAACGTGCATCACGAGAGCATTAAAAACAGCACGTAAATGTTCCAAATGTTCTTCCAAAGATTTGCTATAAATCAGTATATCATCAAAGTAAACTACCACAAATCGTCCAATGAAAGCACGTAAAACTTCGCTCATTAATCTCATGAAAGTACTAGGTGCATTAGTTAACCCAAAAGGCATGACTAACCACTCATATAATCCAAACTTAGTTTTAAATGCTGTTTTCCATTCATCTCCCAATTTCATACGAATTTGATGGTATCCACTACGCAAATCAACTTTGGAGAATATTGTAGAGCCACTTAATTCATCAAGCATATCATCTAGCCTAGGAATAGGATGACGATAACGAATAGTAATATTATTAATGCCTCTACAATCAACACACATACGTGACGTACCATCCTTTTTAGGCACTAGTATAATAGGAACAGCACAAGGACTAAGAGATTCGCGTATATAACCTTTGTCGAGCAGCTCCTGACTTGACGATAATCTCCTTCGTCTCCTCCTGGATTGGTACGGTATGGTGCGCGGTTGGGTAGCGATGCACCGGAATTAAGTCAATTTGATGCTCAATCCTCGAATAGGTGGTAATCCGGTGGCACGCCTTGTGGGAAGACGTCAACGAACTCTGCAAAATGTTAGTGACAACAGGGGCAAAGAGGAAGGCACGTCCTCGAATGAAAATAATGCCTCTTTGCACACAAAAGCATAGCAAACAGATTTGCTAGAATCTAGCTCATCAATATCAGATTTGGTGGCAAATAAACATGCACTTTTCAGTTTAATTTCAGAAGCAACATTAGATGGTTTATTATTAGGCTTCATTTGTTGCTCAAATTCTTTTGCCACAATCTGATTTTCACTCTTATTTTTCTCCTGTTTTGCTTTATTAGCTCTATTAATATCATCTTTCAAAATGGAATCAGGAGTCATAGGAAGCAAAGTAATATTTTATCCTTGTGAACAAGAGTATACTGATTGTTTCTACCATGGTGTACAAATTTTATCAAATTGCCATGGTCTACCAAGTAATAAGGAACATGCTTGCATAGGTACCACATCACAATCAACATAATCAGCATATGTAGAGATACTAAAATACACACGAGTAAAGACGTGTTACCTTAACCTTGCCGCTGTTGTTGAACCATTGGATGTAGTAAGGATGTGGATGTGGTCTTGTGGTGAGAGAAAGCTTCTCCACCATATCCATGCTAGCCAAGTTGTTGCAGCTCCTCCATCTATGATGACGAATAGAACGTTCCTTCACAACTCCCTTTGTATGGAACAAGTTATGCCTCTGATTTTGCTCAGCTTGTGTAACCTGCACACTCAAAACACGTTGAGCAACTAAACATTCATACTGTCAAGATCTTCAAGCAGCCATGTATTGCGTCTCGGGATCAGAATCATCTCCACCGTGTTCTTCATGTGTAATAAGAGCCAAAGTCTCTTCATCATAGTCACTAGCAGACTCATACCCACCATCCTCAGTAGCAATCATCACACGCTGAGATGTGCATTCTCTCATAAAATGTCCTCTTCCCTTACAACGACGACAAATAATATCACTTGTGTGCCTGTTGACGCCATGGAAGAAGAAGAGCCTGTAGGCCCAGTGGGTGTACTCTTGGCGAGATAGTGGTGGTTGTGCCTGCTTTCTTGTATCACGGTTGGAGGTGGCAGCCGGCGGAGGTGCGGTGTAGTAGAACGTGTGGAAGTAGATGATGCACGTGGTGTCCATGATGAAGGTCGACCTGCGTAAAAGTTTGATAGAGGCAAAGGTGTCCGTCTTTTCGATGAGATGTTGGTTTCGCTTTGGAGGAAGTCGACTTTGACGATCCGACTCACGAACGCGGCGAGGACGTCGCGCTTTAGCAATCGCTAAACCAACTCCGAGAGGTTATTGACCACGCCGAGCACGATCAACCTGACCACGAGGGTCATTTCTGCGAGCAAACGAAGAACAAGCAAGAAACTGAGATTGCAATCTGGATATTGCGAATATAAGATGAAAGCTTTATTGATCAAGGTGGGGTTCTGTGACGCCTTTGTCCGGTCGTTGAACACAAACGGCACGCCAAGTTGCAGCTATGGCGAACTTTTAATCTAAACAAAACCCAAGGTCTAAACGGTGCCCTAAGGGCTGTATATATGGAGGAAGAGGGGGGGAATTTCGTGGCCCTTGGTGGAGGGGTCCGAAATCAACCCTAACTCTTGTTTCCCCACACATACGGACTCTAAAAACAGCCTATACTTAAGTATTTCGAAATTACATGGGCCTGGCCCACTAATAAGGTGACGTAGCACCTAGAATAGCCTCGGGACGACATTTATGAAGTAGCGTCTTGTATATTTCGTCCAAGGCTTCATGCACCCATTATGGTGGCTTCAAAGTCCTGAAATCATCACTTGTAACTCCGTTCTTGTTCCCCTTGCGCATGGCATTATCTCCATGCTTGTTCTTGCTCCAATGTCCATCCTTCTCCAAGCTAGGGCCTTCATTTGTAAGCAAAACAAATGTATCCAATTTAGGCAGCATCATATTCTCATGAACATTAGAATCATTACCAAGAAACGAAAGTACTGATAATTTAATTGGCGCATGTGAGCTCTAGTAATTGGTCCAAGATATGTAGCAAGAGGGGCTGTGGGTGTAACAACGGTATTGATGTCCTCATCATCCTCCCTTCTTGAAATGAAGTCATCCTCGACGGAAGCTCATATTCCTCACCCAAATAAGGCTTCAAATCTGCAATGTTAAAAGTGGGACTAACCCCAAAATCTGCAGGCAGCTCAATTTTATATGCATTATCATTTATTTTCTCTAACACCTTAAATGGACCATCAAGACGTGGCATTAGCTTTGATTTATGCAAATTAGGAAACCTATCCTTACGCAAATGTAACCAAACAAGATCTCCGGTGCAAAGACAACATGTTTTCTACCCTTATCTCCAGCAAGTTTATATTTAGCATTCATACGCTCAATGTTTTCCTTAGTTATCTCATGCATTTTTAAAATCAATTCAGCACGTTCTTTAGCATCAAAATTAACCATCTCCGAAGATGGAAGAGGCAACAAATCAATAGGTGCACGTGGTAGGAAGCCATACACAATTTCAAAAGGGCACATCTTAGTAGTAGAATGCAATGAACGATTATAAGCAAATTCAATATGAGGCAAGCATTCTTCCCACATTTTCTTATTATTCTTCAAAACAGCCCTAAGCATAGTAGACAATGTTCTATTGACTACTTCAGTTTGTCCATCAGTTTGGGGGTGACAAGTAGTACTAAAAAGCAGTTTAGTCCCCAACTTAGCCCATAAACATCTCCAAAAGTGGCTAAGAAATTTAGTATCACGATCTGAAACAATAGTATTTGGCACACCATGCAAGCTTAATAATTTCACGAAAGAACAAATCAGCAACATTAACAGCATCATCGCTTTTATGACATGGTATAAAGTGTGCCATTTTCGAGAATCTATCCACGACAACAAATATGCTATCCCTTCCCTTCTTTGTTCGAGGTAAACCTAAAACAAAGTCCATAGATATATCCTCCCAAGGAACACTAGGCACAGGCAAAGGCATATATAAACCATGAGGATTGAGTCGTGACTTAGCTTTTTGACATGTAGTGCAGCGAGCTACAAAACGCTCAACATCCCGTCTCATCTTTGGCCAAAAGAAATGTGTAGCAAGTATATCCTCCGTCTTCTTCACGCCAAAGTGTCCCATTAATCCTCCTCCATGCGCCTCCTGCAACAACAAAAGACTTAACAGAGCTAGCAGGAATGCATAGCTTGTTAGCACGGAACACAAAACCATCATTAATAACGAACTTGTTCCATGTTCTTCCCTCTTTACAATTCTGCATTACATCTTTAAAATCAGCATCATGCACATATTGATCTTTGATGGTCTCCAAACCAAATATTTTGAAGTCAAGTTGTGAAAGCATAGTATATCGACGAGACAAAGCATTAGCAATAACATTTTCTTTACCCTTCTTGTGTTTAATGACATAAGGGAAAGTCTCAATGAATTCAACCCATTTAGCATGTCTACGATTCAGTTTAGCTTGACTTTTAATATGTTTCAAAGATTCATGATCAGAATGTATAACAAATTCTTTGGGCCATAAATAATGTTGCCATGTCTCTAAAGTCCGAACAAGAGCATATAATTCTTTGTCATAAGTAGAATAGTTCAGACTAGGCCCACTCAATTTTTCAGAAAAGTATGCAACAGGTGATAAGGACATGACTACCTTGGATGAGACCAAAAATATTGCATACATGCATATTTCTCAGGTGATTTCTAGTGCAAACTATTCAATAATATATTTATGTTATCCAGGACAAAAATACTTCACAAACTTTTGTGCCATGTCTAATTGCAGGTGTATGGGACATTTGTACAATCCACATATGAAGATAAGGGAGAAAGAGATGTTTACCTGCTGTTCAAAAAGTTCTCTCACGTCACTTTTGGCCCAAGAGAAGATAGAGTCCAAGTCTCTCACGTTCGGACTCAGATTCGGACTGCACAGACATACCTGACTCAAAACGTCTATAACTTTTTCATACGGACTCCAAATTGGTTGATTCTTTTTTGTTGGAAAATAGATTTCGTGCATTTTCCAACCCAATTGAATCACCTTAAAATCCATCCGGAGCGTTGAGTTATAGACGAAACAATCTGATGCTGCAGCAGAATCCGAGTCAAACTACAAGTCCAAAGGTGTTACGTCACCTCCGCTTGGGCCCATTGGCCTTGTACGACCTAGGGTTAGTTTTAGGCTGCCTTGGGACGTCCTCCCACCTCCTTGGCCGCCACCCTTGCTCCTATATAAGTAGATCCATCTAGTAGTTTTTCCTTGGGATTTGTTTAGTTAAAAGTTAGCCATTGCAACGTGTACTTCGTTTGTGTCCAACGACCAGGCCAAGACCGCTTACGGATCCCCACGTTTATCAATACTTCATATATATTCGCAATATTCAGATTGCATTATCATATTCTTGCTTGTTCTTCGATTGCTTGCAGGAATAGACCTTCGTGGTCAGGCTGATCGTGCTTCCGGCATCGCCAAGAACCTCAGGAGATTGGTTTAGCGATTGCTAAGGCACAACGTCAGCTGCGCTTGTAGTCGGATCGTCAAAGTCGTCTCCACCAAATCGATAGTTATCATCTCATCGAAGATCGGGACACCTCGCCTCTATCAAGTGGTATCAGTTTTCAGGTTGCTCGGTGAGATTTTCCAGTTATCCTAGATTCGATTTATTTTCTTACCAATTGTCCAAGAAAAAGCCACAAAAAAAGTTAGATCTATTCATCATTTGTCCTAGCCAGTCCAAGCCTTTGCAATTTTCTTTTCATTGTTTGCATTATTGAATTATCGGTTGCATCGTCGTGTCGAGTTGCTGGTCTTAGTGTCTTGTTCCTTTAGAGTTTCGAGTTCTGTTCACATTAGTCACGCCGCCGCTGCATCATTATCCCTTCCGCTGTCCACCATCCCATCCATTAATTTCCATCACGTGCTACGCACTGTTCATTGTCATAATCATAGTTGAGGTCATTCACATCTTCGCCTGATCCAATCTGCATCTTATCCAGTTTGTCTTGGAAAGAGGAAAAAAAAAGATAGAGAAAAAAAAGAGAGAAAAAAGGAAAGAAAAAAAAGAAAAAGAGAGAGAAGAAAAAAAAAAAAGCGTGAAAAAAAAAGAGAGG
Organism: Aegilops longissima; assembly: GCA_021605205.1. Lineage (NCBI taxonomy): Eukaryota > Viridiplantae > Streptophyta > Magnoliopsida > Poales > Poaceae > Aegilops > Aegilops longissima. Next base: position 9,947 of record JAHIAM010003252.1, read on the forward strand.
AAAAAAAACGGATCTATCTAGAATCAATCTCGTACCTGAATTCGGATTGAAATCTGTTTTGCGCACTGTTCAGTAAAACAGGTGTATCTTCCTCATACGAAGTCCGTTTTGACTCCGTGAGTACTCAAATTAAAGCTAGAGACGAGGCGCATCTAAATAGTTGCAGAAGCTAGTTCAATATTTGACACCTCAAAATCGGCTTCTAAATAGGTGTTTTTGCCCTCTGAAGTTCGTGAACACAGCTTGTTCCAATTTTTCAGGCCAGTTTTAGAATTCTTTGACTCCTCATATCAACTCGAATTGAGTGATTCTTTTTGCATTGGAAAGCTTGAGTTTGTAGCATTCTTTGAAAGAATTTATCAGAAAATTGGCTCAAACTTTTCAAGAGGAAAGTTGAGAGAGAGTTGTTGTATGTCCTGCTTGGCAGTTGTTTTCATCATTATCTTCACTGCCGTTGTGATCTTCACTTATATCTTGCTGTCAAGAGCTACTTAGTATCCTTCATTGATGCTAGTTGTGCTATGTCGTGACCTCATTAGTGTTCTAGGCTCGCGTCTCTAGTCCGGTCTAGCCTAGGACCAGCACAGTACCGTCGTTGAGCGTTTATTCAACATTGCATCTTTGAATTGATTATTGCTAATCTTTTGCTACCATATATAGCCAACCCAGCTCCACATATTTCTACACCGTGTATCGTGACGCCCCCGGCAATCGCTTTACTCAATATTCGAGTTACTTGACACCGCTGGTTGCCGATCACCGCCTGCTGCATGGTAAGAACTTGTAAGACATTGATATTTGCTTTATTGTGAGCGTTTTACCACCACATCCTAGTAGTTATAGGAACATTATTTTGGATTTTGTTTCTTGTTCTACTAATCATGACAGGATCCAGAGTCAATTCATGGGCTTTGTCGATCGCGGGAGACATGCCACCACCTATGCAAATACCACAACCGTCACGAGAGGTGCACAAACATCCAAATGCACATGATCAGGTTCATGTTTCTATACCACCATTTAATGGCCGTTTTAGACCTCCTTTATATATTGAATGGGAGTTAGACACAAATAATATATTTGCTTCCCATAATTTTGATGAACGTAAAAAAGTTATGGTTGCGGTTGGTTCTTTCACTGGTTATGCTCTAGTTTGGTGGAGTGAATATTGTCGGTTACACCCTGATTATGTACCTAATACTTGGGATGATTTAAAACATGTCATGAGAGATAGATTAAATCGATGTTTATTATACTCGTGGCATGATTAAAAAACTGGAACATTTAAAACAAGGTAGTGACACCGTAACAAAATATTATGATGATTTACAAACTACCTTGTTGCACTCATTTTAGAAGAAAGTGAAGAAGATTTTATGGATAGATTTTGGGAGGATTAAACCATAATATTCAGGAGATACTAATTCATGAAGAGTGTTATCCTATGGACCACTTGTTTCGTCTTGCTTGCAAAGCTGAACAGGAAATAAAACGACGTGTTGCCCACAAGGAGAACAAGCGCACGGTGCACATTCCAACTGTTGATACAGATGTTTATTCAACTACTAGGCGTACTATGACAACCACATCCGTTGTTGCGAGGACTACATCATCTCCACCATGTGACACATCACCATCGAGAGTGCTGCATCATCTGAGTTGACTATAAGAGGTAATGACAAAGGTACAGATTTTCCACTTTTACATGAGAATGATGCATGCCTAGTTAACTTGAATACATCATGTGTTGAGCTACCCACTACTTTGATCACACCACCTATTTTAGAGGATTATATTGATAATTTGACTTTGCCATGTGATCAAACAACTGAAATACCAACAATTTTGAGAGCACCCATTGAATTAACTATTGATGCAAAAGAATCAATGTTTAATCATTTTGATACGACCTCTAATCTTGGTGATGATTCTGTGTCGAATGACTCATTGCATGTTTGCTTATCTAAGCATGTTGTAGCATGTAAATTTGATTCAAATAAGGTTTATTCACCAATGTTGGGATGGTTTAATGATGAACATTGTCAATCTCTTGAAATAAATAAGAGCTTCACTTATATGTGCAAACTGAGTTGCAGTATTTTCAAGCCTTCTAGTTCTTGTGCTAATTTGTTGGCTTTAGATTTTATGAACTATGCAAGTTACTCATCTATTCATGTGTCATATATGCAAAAATCAAGGGAAGTAAAAATGGATGACGTATACATATACAACATGTACACCTTGTCTCTTTTGTTAGCCACATTTCAGATTAAGCAACGCCGAGGACGGCTTTGTTTTCAAAAAGGGAGGATGATGAGGACATGACTACCTTGGATGAGACCAAAATATTGCATACATGCATATTTCTCAGGTGATTTCTAGTGCAAACTATTCAATAATATATTTATGTTATCCAGGACAAAATACTTCACAAACTTTTGTGCCATGTCTAATTGCAGGTGTATGGGACATTTGTACAATCCACATATGAAGATAAGGAGAAAGAGATGTTTACCTGCTGTTCAAAAGTTCTCTCACGTCACTTTTGGCCCAAGAGAAGATAGAGTCCAAGTCTCTCACGTTACGGACTCAGATTCGGACTGCATGCAGACATACCTGACTCAAAACGTCTATAACTTTTTCATACGGACTCCAAATTGGTTGATTCTTTTTTTGTTGGAAAATAGATTTCGTGCATTTTCCAACCCAATTGGAATCACCTTAAAATCCGTCCGGAGCGTTGAGTTATAGACGAAACAATCTGATGCTGCAGCAGAATCCGAGTCAAACTACAAGTCCAAAGGTGTTACGTCACCTCCGCTTGGGCCCATTGGCCTTGTACGACCTAGGGTTAGTTTTAGGATGCCTTGGGACGTCCTCCCACCTCCTTGGCCGCCACCCCTTGCTCCTATATAAGTAGATCCATCTAGTAGCTTTTTCCTTGGGATTTGTTTAGTTAAAAGTTAGCCATTGCAACTTCGTGTACTTCGTTTGTGTCCAACGACCAGGCCAAGACCGCTTACGGATCCCCACGTTTATCAATACTTCATATATATTCGCAATATTCAGATTGCATTATCATATTCTTGCTTGTTCTTCGATTGCGTGCAGGAATAGACCTTCGTGGTCAGGCTGATCGTGCTTCCGGCATCGTCAGTAACCTCAGGAGATTGGTTTAGCGATTGCTAAGGCACAACGTCGTGCACGTTTGTAGTCGGATCGTCAAAGTCGTCTCCACCAAATCGATAGTTATCATCTCATCGAAAGATCGGGACACCCTCGCCTCTATCAACAGGTTTGCCATCTTGTAATAACACACCTCCTAATCCAATTCCACTAGCATCACATTCAAGCTCAAAAGTCTTATTAAAGTCAGGAAGTTGGAGTAAAGGAGCATGTGTCAACTTATCTTTCAATACCGTGAAGGCTTCTTCCTGTGCGGTACCCCAAACAAAAGGCACATCCTTCTTTGTAAGCTCATTGAGAGGTGCAGCAATGGTGCTAAAGTCTCTCAAAACGCCTATAGAAACCAGCGAGTCCAAGAAAACTCCTCACTTGTGTGACCGTTTTGGGCTGCGGCCAACTCTCAATAGCTTCAATCTTGGCTTTATCAACTTCAATTCCCTGTGGAGTAACAACATAGCCAAGAAAAGATACTCGGTCGATTGCAAAAGGTGCACTTCCCAAGGTTACCAAACAAACGTGCATCACGTAGAGCATTAAAAAACAGCACGTAAATGTTCCAAATGTTCTTCCAAAGATTTGCTATAAATCAGTATATCATCAAAGTAAACTACCACAAATCGTCCAATGAAAGCACGTAAAACTTCGCTCATTAATCTCATGAAAGTACTAGGTGCATTAGTTAACCCAAAAGGCATGACTAACCACTCATATAATCCAAACTTAGTTTTAAATGCTGTTTTCCATTCATCTCCCAATTTCATACGAATTTGATGGTATCCACTACGCAAATCAACTTTGGAGAATATTGTAGAGCCACTCAATTCATCAAGCATATCATCTAGCCTAGGAATAGGATGACGATAACGAATAGTAATATTATTAATGCCTCTACAATCAACACACATACGCGACGTACCATCCTTTTTAGGCTGATAGAGGCAAAGGTGTCCCGATGTTTCGATGAGATGGTGGCTATCGTTTCTGTGGGAGTCGACCTTGACGATCCGACTACGAACGTGCGAGACGTCGCGCCTTAGCAATCGCTAAACCAACTTCCGAGGGTTATTGACCACGCCGAGCACGATCAACGACCACGAGGGCCTGTTTCCTGCGAGCAAACGAAGAACAAGCAAGAAACTGAGATTGCAATCTGGATATTGCGAATATAAGATGAAAGCTTTATTGATCAAGGTGGGGTTCTGTGGCGCCTTTGTCTAGTCGTTGAACACAAGCGAAACGCGAAGTTGCAGCTATGGCGAACTTTTAATCTAAACAAAACCCAAGGTCTAAACGGTGCCCTAAGGGCTGTATATATGGAGAAGAGGGGGAATTTCGTGGCCCTTGGTGGAGGGGTCCAAATCAACCCTAACTCTTGTTTCCCCACATACGGACTCTAAAACAGCCTATACTTAAGTATTTCGAAATTACATGGGCCTGGCCCAATAATAAGGTGACGCAGCACCTAGAATAGCCTATGGACGAATATTATGAAGTGGCATCTTGTATATTTCGTCCAAGGCCTTATGCACTCATTAGGGTGGCTTCAAAGTCTGGAATCATCACTTGTAACTCCGTTCTTGTTCTCCTTGCGCATGCCAACATCTCCATGCTTGAATTTGCTCCAAGGTTCATCTTTCTTGTCCATGGTAGGCCCTTCATTTGTAAGCAAAACAAATGTATCCAATTTAGGCAGCATCATATTCTCATGAACATTAGAATCATTACCAAGAAACGAAAGTACGATAATTCAATTGGCGTCATGAGCTCTAGTAATTGGTCCGGTATGTATAGCAGCAGGGGCTGTGGGTGTAACAATGGTATTGATGTCCTCATCATCCTCCCCTTCTTGAAATGAAGTCGTCCTCGACGGAAGCTCATCTTCCTCACCCAAATAAGGCTTCAAATCTGCAATGTTAAAAGTGGGACTAACCCCAAAATCTGCAGGCAGCTCAAGTTTATATGCATTATCATTTATTTTCTCTAACACCTTAAATGGACCATCAGCACGTGGCATTAGCTTTGATTTGCGCAAATTAGGAAACCTATCCTTACGCAAATGTAACCAAACAAGATCTCCAGGTGCAAAGACAACATGTTTTCTACCCTTATCTCCAGCAAGTTTATATTTAGCATTCATACGCTCAATGTTTTCCTTAGTTAACTCATGCATTTTTAAAATCAATTCAGCACGTTCTTTAGCATCAAAATTAACCTTCTCCGAAGATGGAAGAGGCAACAAATCAATAGGTGCACGAGGTAGGAAGCCATACACAATTTCAAAAGGGCACATCTTAGTAGTAGAATGCAATGAGCGATTATAAGCAAATTCAATATGAGGCAAGCATTCTTCCCACATTTTCTTATTATTCTTCAAAACAGCCCTAAGCATAGTAGACAATGTTCTATTGACTACTTCAGTTTGTCCATCGGTTTGGGGTGACAAGTAGTACTAAAAAGCAGTTTAGTCCCCAACTTAGCCCATAAACATCTCCAAAAGTGGCTAAGAAATTTAGTATCACGATCTGAAACAATAGTATTTGGCACACCATGCAAGCGAATAATTTCACGAAAGAACAAATCAGCAACATTAACAAACATCATCGCTTTTATGACATGGTATAAAGTGTGCCATTTTGAGAATCTATCCACGACAACAAATATGCTATCCTCCCTTCTTTGTTCGAGGTAAACCTAAAACAAAGTCCATAGATATATCCTCCCAAGGAACACTAGGCACAGCAAAGGCATATATAAACCATGAGGATTGAGTCGTGACTTAGCTTTTTGACATGTAGTGCAGCGAGCAACAAAACGCTCAACATCCCGTCTCATCTTTGGCCAAAAGAAATGTGTAGCAAGTATATCCTCCGTCTTCTTGGACGCCAAAGTGTCCCATTAATCCTCCTCCATCGCCTCCTGCAACAACAAAAGACTAACAGAGCTAGCAGGAATGCATAGCTTGTTAGCACGGAACACAAAACCATCATTAATAACGAACTTGTTCCATGTTCTTCCTTCTTTACAATTCTGCATTACATCTTTAAAATCAGCATCATGCACATATTGATCTTTGATGGTCTCCAAACCAAATATTTTGAAGTCAAGTTGTGAAAGCATAGTATAGCGACGAGACAAAGCATCGGCAATAACATTTTCTTTACCCTTCTTGTGTTTAATGACATAAGGGAAAGTCTCAATGAATTCAACCCATTTAGCATGTCTACGATTCAGTTTAGCTTGACTTTTAATATGTTTCAAAGATTCATGATCAGAATGTATAACAAATTCTTTGGGCCATAAATAATGTTGCCATGTCTCTAAAGTCCGAACAAGAGCATATAATTCTTTGTCATAAGTAGAATAGTTCAGACTAGGCCCACTCAATTTTTCAGAAAAGTATGCAACAGGTTTGCCATCTTGTAATAACACACCTCCTAATCCAATTCCACTAGCATCACATTCAAGCTCAAAAGTCTTATTAAAGTCGGGAAGTTGGAGTAAAGGAGCATGTGTCAACTTATCTTTCAATACCGTGAAGGCTTCTTCCGTGCGGTACCCCAAACAAAAGGCACATCCTTCTTTGTAAGCTCATTGAGAGGTGCAGCAATGGTGCTAAAGTCTCTCACAAAACGCCTATAGAAACCAGCGAGTCCAAGAAAACTCCTCACTTGTGTGACCGTTTTGGGCTGCGGCCAACTCTCAATAGCTTCAATCTTGGCTTTATCAACTTCAATTCCTGTGGAGTAACAACATAGCCAAGAAAAGATACTCGATCGGTGCAAAAGGTGCACTTCCCAAGGTTACCAAACAAGCGTGCATCACGTAGAGCATTAAAAACAACACGTAAATGTTCCAAATGTTCTTCCAAAGATTTGCTATAAATCAGTATATCATCAAAGTAAACTACCACAAATCGTCCAATGAAAGCACGTAAAACTTCGTTCATTAATCTCATGAAAGTACTAGGTGCATTAGTTAACCCAAAAGGCATGACTAACCACTCATATAATCCAAACTTAGTTTTAAATGCTGTTTTCCATTCATCTCCCAATTTCATACGAATTTGATGGTATCCACTACATAAATCAACTTTGGAGAATATTGTAGAGCCACTCAATTCATCAAGCATATCATCTAGCCTAGGAATAGGATGACGATAACGAATAGTAATATTATTAATGCCTCTACAATCAACACACATACATGACGTACCATCCTTTTTAGGCACTAGTATAATAGGAACAGCACAAGGACTAAGAGATTCGCGTATATAACCTTTGTCGAGCAGCTCTGACTTGACGCATAATCTCCTTCGTCTCCTCCGGATTGGTGCGGTATGGTGCGCGGTTGGGTAGCGATGCACGGGAATTAAGTCAATTTGATGCTCAATCCCTCGAATAGGTGGTAATCCGGTGGCACGTCTTGTGGGAAGACGTCGTGAACTCTGCAAAATGTTAGTGACAGCGAGGGGCAAAGAGGAAGGCACGTCCTCGAATGAAAATAATGCCTCTTTGCACACAAAAGCATAGCAAACAGATTTGCTAGAATCTAGCTCATCAATATCAGATTTGGTGGCAAATAAACATGCACTTTTCAGTTTAATTTCGAAGCAACATTAGATGGTTTATTATTAGGCTTCATTTGTTGCTCAAATTCTTTTGCCACAATCTGATTTTCACTCTTATTTTTCTCCTGTTTTGCTTTATTAGCTCTATTAATATCATCTTTCAAAATGGAATCAGGAGTCATAGGAAGCAAAGTAATATTTTTATCCTTGTGAACAAGAGTATACTGATTGTTTCTACCATGGTGTACAGAATTTTTATCAAATTGCCATGGTCTACCAAGTAATAAGGAACATGCTTGCATAGGTACCACATCACAATCAACATAATCAGCATATGTAGAGATACTAAAATGCACACGAACGATGACGTGTTACCTTAACCTTGCCGCTGTTGTTGAACCATTGGATGTAGTAAGGATGTGGATGTGGTCTTGTGGTGAGAAAGCTTCTCCACCATATCCATGCTAGCCAAGTTGTTGCAGCTCCCTCCATCTATGATGACCTTGAATAGAACGTTCCTTCACAACTCCCTTTGTATGGAACAAGTTATGCCTCTGATTTTGCTCAGCTTGTGTAACCTGCACACTCAAAACACGTTGAGCAACTAAACATTCATACCTGTCGGCATCTTGACAGCCATGTATTGCGTCTCGGGATCGAATCATCTCCACCGTGTTCTTCATGTGTAATAAGAGCCAAAGTCTCTTCATCATAGTCACTAGCGGACTCATACCCACCATCCTCGGTAGCAATCATCACACGCTGAGATTGCATTCTCTGCAAAATGTCCTCTTCCCTTACAACGACGACAAATAATATCACTTGTGTGCCCTGTTGACGCCATGGAAGAAGAAGAGCTCTGTAGGCCCAGCGGTGTGCTCTTGGCGAGATAGTGGTGGTTGTGCCTGCTTTCTTGTATCACGGTTGGAGGTGGCAGCCGGCGGAGGTGCGGTGTAGTAGAACGTGTGGAAGTAGATGATGCACGTGGTGTCCATGATGAAGGTCGACCTGCGAGAAAAGTTAGTCCGCGCCAAGGCACATCGATCCTGCACTTCACGTTCAGCTTTACAAGCAAGATGGAATAATCGAGTGATATTATTATAATCCTTGTAGTCTAGAATGGTCTGAATCTCTATTTAATCCACCCGAAAGCGTGCAAGCATAGCTTCATTCTCCTCAACAATACCACATCTAATCAAGCCAGTTTGTAATTCGATAATATTCTTCTACGAATTTTTCCTTGTCTTAAGCGCTGCAATTTTGAAGTAATTCACGCTGATAATATGGTGGAACCCAACGAGTACGCATAGCAGTTTTCAAAGCAGCCCAAGTAGCTGGAACAGGATATAATCTACAATGTTCAGACCACCAAACACATGCAAAGCTAGTGAAAGCACAAACAGCAGCGAGAACACGTCTCTCCTCGGGATATTGTAAACATGTAAATCGTTGTTCAGTTTCTAACTCCCAAGTAAGATATATATCAGGAACATATCTACCCTCAAATGGTGGAATATTCAATTTCAGTTTAGGAGATGGTCATGATCTCGTACTGAAGGGGAGCCGAACATTGCCATTATTTGCATGTGGACGACTGGTGGTGGTTGTGGTGCTGGTGGTTGCACGTAGTTCGATGTTGATCAACCTCATCCTCGTAAGCTCTTACATAATCATCCTCCCCACCGCAGCAGCAGGAGCCACGAAGTATCAACAGCAGAACCAGCAGCTTGGCGGTGAAGAGGGACACGGAAGCTCGGCGGAGGGCTGTTTCGCGATGTGGAGGTAGTCCATGTTGTTGTAGTAGAGGTGCGTTAGGTGCAGCCGGTGGTGGTGGTGGTAGACGCAGCGAGCAATTCATTAAACTTGTTATCGAGCTTTGTTTGAACGCCTTCTCAATGCCATCTATCTTCTCCATGGCCTCTTCAAATCTATTTAGCACATCGTCCACCTGCCCACTCATCATTTGTTGAAACTTATCATGTAGCGCTTTGTTTGTCATGTTCTCCCGGTCGGTCTAAATCGGCTTGTGATCCTGCCATGGTTAGCAGCAATAGAAACACACAAGAATATGATTGACGGACTACTAGGAAGTGGTGGTGGTGGTGTGGTGGGCGATCACAAATCCGTCAAGCAAATCTCAAATTCTTACCAGTTCTTACCAAGAAGCGGCGGTGATCGGCAACCGATGTAGTCAAAACTCTCAAAGCTTGGATAGAGCGATTACGGGGAGAGTCAAGCGCACGATGTAGATGTATGTGGAGCTGGGAAGGCTTATAATATGGTAGCAAAAGGGTCAGCAATAATCAATTCAGAGATGCAAAGTTGAATAAGCGCTCAACGATGACAGTCTTGTCTTTGGTCCTAGGCTAGACCGTGCTAGAGACGCGAGCCTAGAACACTAACAAAATCACGGCGCTGCACGGAAACAACGGAAAAGCACACTCTGGAATAATTTTTTTCGCTCTTTTTTTTGCGCTTTTTTTTTTTTGCGCTGCTCTTTTTTTTTTTTTTTTGCGAAAAATCACTATAATGGCGAGTGTCTCAAAACTCTTCCCAGGTCAAACTGACAGGATGGGCACGAAATTTTTTCGACCAAAATTTTTTTTTTTCGACTGCCCGGACCCAAAAACTGGAAACGGGTCAAAAAAAACTTTCTATAACGGCGACTGTCTCAATACACTTAGAAACACTTAAAATAGGATAGCGAAAATTTTTTCGACAAGTGCGTTTTGGAAAATTTTGGGCCCTAAGCGGAGGGTGGTTTCGAAACCTACTCCGCAAGGAAAACACAAATCGGAAACTAGATGGATCTCGAAAACAAACCTAATATGCAAGGAACTTCGGATTGGTGGTGGATATATGGTGGTGGTATATGGCAGCGGTGGTGGTATATGGTAGCGGTGGTGGTATATGGATACGGATTGGTGGTGGTATATGGATACGGATTGAGCGGTGGCGGATAAGCAATGGTGGGGATGGATGGCGATGATGATGATGGTGCGGCGGCGTGACAACTTATGACTAGAACTCGAAACTCTAAAAGACTAGACTCTAAGACCAGCAACTTGACACGACGATGCAACCGCAAATTCAACAAAGCAAAACCCTAAAAGATTATGCAAAGGCTCAGATTGGTTGGATATGATGAACTAACCCTAATTTTTTTGTGGCTTTTTCGTGGACTTTAGGTATGAAGAACAGACTCGATCTAATCTCGAAAAACTGTAAAATCTCACCGAGCAACCTGAAAATCTGATACCACTTGATAGAGGCAAAGGTGTCCGTCTTTCGATGAGATGTTGGTTTTCGCTTTGGAGGAAGTCGACTTTGACGATCCGACTACGAGCGTGCGAGGGCGTCGCGCCTTAGCAATCGCTAAACCAACTCCGAGAGGTTATTGACCACGCGAACACGATCAACGACCACGAGGCTGTTTCCTGCGAGCAAGCGAAGAACAAGCAAGAAACTGAGATTGCAATCTGGATATTGCGAATATAAGATGAAAGCTTTATTGATCAAGGTGGGGTTACTGTGGCGCCTTTATGCAGTCGTTGAACACAAGCGAAATGCTGCGAAGTTGCAGCTATGGCGAACTTTTAATCTAAACAAAACCCAAGGTCTAAGCGGTGCCCTAAGGGCTGTATATATGGAGGAAGAGGAATTTCGTGGCCCTTGGTGGAGGGTCGAAATCAACCCTAACTCTTGTTTCCCCACACATACGGACTCTAAAACAGCCTATACTTAAGTATTTCGAAATTACATGGGCCTGGCCCACTAATAAGGTGTGTGAGCACCTAGAATAGCCTCGGGCGACATTTATGAAGTAGCATCTTGTATATTTCGTCCAAGGCTTCATGCACCCATTATGGTGGCTTCAAAGTCCTGAAATCATCACTTGTAACTCCGTTCTTGTTCCCCTTGCATGGCATTATCTCCATGCTTGTTCTTGCTCAATGTCCATCCTTCTCCAAGCTAGGGCCTTCATTTGTAAGCAAAACAAATGTATCCAATTTAAGCAGCATCATATTCTCATGAACATTAGAATCATTACCAAAAGCGAAAGTACGATAATTTAATTGGCGTGTGAGCTCTAGTAATTGGTCCGAGTATATGTAGCGATAGGGGCTGTGGGTGTAACAATGGTATTGATGTCCTCATCAACATCAATACCATTGTTGCACCAACCATGGAGATGTTGGACCAGGAGACCAATCCAGACTTTAGCCAAATGGAGGCCTGGACGTTCATGCCACTCATAATAAGATGAACATTTGGAGCAAGTTCAAGCATGGATTTGAAATACTTTAAGTTGCCATAGCTGCAACTTCGCAGGCTTGTGTTCAACCACTGCATAAAGGCGCCACGTAACCCCACCTTGATCAATTGCTTTCTGAGTGCATGAGGCCTTGGTTCTTCGCTTGCTCACAGGAAACAGCCCTCGTGGTCGTTGATCGCGGTGGGCGTGGTCAATAACCTCTCGAGTTGGTTTAGCGATTGCTAAGGCGCGACGCCCATGACGTCAGAGTGGATCACAAAGTCGACTTCCTCCAAAGCGAAAACCAACATCTCATCGAAAGACGGGACACCCTCGCCTCTATCAACACTATATTCACTTAACCCTATGCACATTGTGCTTGGATTGTCTTGCACTTGTCCCATGTGTTTAGACACTTCATTTTATTTGGTGTTGTGAATGATTCTTATGCCTTCCATAGACCTTTCGTTGAGCAATTTGTGAATGCTTGCTATGAACTTGAGGTAGATGCTTATTCTCTTGTCAAACATATTTGCATCTCTACCTCCCAATTGCATACTTGTCCCCATGATATCTTTGCTTGTGCTCGATTGATGTGCTTACATGCCATGTCACAATCCTTTGTCACACCATATGCTTTGCATGATGACGACACGTGTTGGGTGAATCACCACTTGAATGCTTGGTTTTGCACTAACGCTAACCACATTTTTTTCCAAGTGTTTGTTGTCCTTGCTCCTTTTGAAGGAACCACTAGACGGTGCGACATTGGAGAGTGCCCATTGCGAGCTTGAATATGATGAGTACTTGGTGAACGCCCAATTCTACACGGCAAAGCCATCTCTTTCACATGGTGATTTGGTTTTCGATCCGAGGTCGGATCTTTCCCAAGGGGGAGATGATCCGGAGCATCCTACGGGCATCACCATGTCAAGTGTTCATTTGGCAAGTGACACGTGCGACCTCTACTTCTCATACATAAATGTGAATCTTCTCCTTTACACGTGTTCACTTGACACCTTCGAGGATGGCATACTACTTGACACTCCACTCGTGTGCATGCATAGGTATTGCCGGAGCTTCACGGAAGACAAGGAGGAGTGCACGCGCCAAGGAACGCCTACACTATCCGTGAGGGAAGCGTGGAAGAGAAGATGAAAGAAGAAGGAGCTGTAGAGTCTACAGCGACCGGACGACCGGAAGCCACCGGACGTCCGACCCTCTACAGCCGTCGGACGACCAATGAACACCGGACATCCGACAAGTCCCAGCACCTGACGTCCGACGCTTACCGGAAATTCGGTGCCACCTATCCCGAAGCAAAACCACAGACTTCCGACGCCCGCCGGACGTCCGGTCCCCCTCGAGCCGTCGGACGTTCGACAACAACCTGACATCTGGTAACTGTCTGTGCGCAGCCGCGGGCCTTTGGCCTTGTATCCCTTCCCACTTACCCTTTCGCCCACTTAGACTATAAATACCCCCCAACCTCCTCCTAGCTAGGGTTAGCAAAGTGATAGCTCATTTGTATGTGAGCTTTGCTCCTACCTTCCTCTACTCTTGAGAGAGAGAGACCACCACTCACATGGAGTTCAAGACCTCCATGTGAGAAGATCCAGCGGGATATATCATCAAGACCCCTCACGGGAAGATCCGTCTAGGATATCATCAAGACCTCCTCATGGATATGAACTTCACCTTGTATCTTTCCCTTTGTTGTTCACGCACCTTGTGGATCTTGTGTGTTTGATTGTCTAGTGGATGTGTGATTGTGATAGAGGCAAAGGTGTCTCGTCTTTCGATGAGATGGTGGCTATCGTTTAGGATGAAGTCGACTTTGACGATCCGACTACGAACGTGCGTGGACGTCGCGCCTTAGCAATCGCTAAACCAACTCCGAGAGGTTATTGACCACGCCGGAGAACGATCAACCTGACCACGAAGGTCTGTTTCCTGCAGGCAAACGAAGAACAAGAAAGAAACTAAGATTGCAATCTGGATATTGCGAATATAAGAGGAAAGCTTTATTGATCAAGGTGGGGTTACGTGGCGCCTTTGCACAGTCGTTGAACACAAACGGAAATGCTGCGAAGTTGCAGCTATGGCGAACTTTTAATCTAAACAAAACCCAAAGTCTAAACGGTGCCCTAAGGGCTGTATTGATGCGGAGCATCCCTCACTCATCCCCATGGACGCACCTACATCTTCCTCAACACCACGTGGACCCATGACGCGAGCCCGAGCTAAGGCTATCGAAGATAAGGTGAACTCGCTCCTCTCTGAACTCCCTCCTCCTACTCACGAGACATGGCTACTAACTCATTCGGAAACCCTATGTATAATCAGGTACATGGAGATAAGCCAAGGAACAACTACTTCCAAGAGCCAAGACGACGAGGACCCCAAGCATTTTGAAGAAGAAGAAAGGATGCTGCAGCTACAGGCATCAGACGTCCGACCACGTCCGGACGTCCGGCGAACTCCGAGGCCACGGACGACCGACGCCCTCCGGACGTCCGGCAGCTGGGCACCCAAATGGAATCTACGGACTTCCGAAAGCCTCCGGACGTCCGACCGACGCACGCCCGAACCGAATCTACGGACGTCTGAAAGCCTCCGGACGTCCGACCGATGTGCACCTGAGCCGAATCTATGGACGTCCGAAGGCCTTCGGACGTCCGGACACTCTCGAGCCTCCGGACGACCGGTGACCTCCGGACGTCCGACGCCTGTGCGTTACCTTCGTTGGGGGCCGCAACCCTTGTACCCCTTCGCCCCCTAGACTATATATACTCTTTCTTCCCCACCTTTCTAGGGTTAGCATTGGTTTAGCTCATATTTGTGTGAGAGCCTTGCTCATCCACTTGGTTACTTCTCCTTGGAGCTCAGGACCTCTTCGGAGAAGATCCCCCAAGCGGATTCAAGACCCCCATCTAGGGTGGACCCCATCAAGACCTCCTCACGGAGAAGAACGACTACTCGTGTATCTTTCCTTTGTTGATTTTGAATCTTGTGCTACCTTATGTGTTCGATAATTTAGCCCTTGTGTGATCGATACTTGTCGGTTTAGTGTTCCTCTTGTGTGTGTGTTTCCCCGTGTTCTTCTGCTTGTTCATCGTGTTTCCCTCGTAGGATCCCCTCCAAACGTGAAAGATCTCCGATTAGGGTTCTGCCCTACATCATCTTGGTATCAAGAGCCACGTTGATCACGTTTTTGGAGCCCCTACCGTTTGTTTTCTAGCTTGATTTTGTTGTTTTTGTCCTAAATCCGAAAATTCCCCACCAAAAATAGCCCCAATTTTTTTTTTGTAATTTGTTGGTGAGTTGAGATTTTGTTGGATATGGTCCATGGATTTGAGTTGCCACGTGTGGATCTAGCTTTTCCCACCCTCCCCACCCTTTTCCATCCATCAATTTGCTCAATTTTGACCTCACCACCTTCTTCCACCTCAAAAGAGCCCAGGCCCATCTCGCGTTGAACCCGACCTCATTTGGGCGACCAAGCGATTCTGAGACGGCCGGAGCTCGAGAGCGGCAGACGACCGGAAAACACCGGACGTCCAGAACGCTGTGAAACTGAAATTCTTCGGTTTAACCATCACCACCACCCACCTTCCACCACATCTTCCAAAACCACATACACCACCATCCTCCCCAATACATCCTATGACGATTTTGCCACATTTTGGTCCTTGAGATTTTGAGTTGTGGTTCCGTGTCCTATTGTGTTTCGGCTATCTAGGTACGGTTTGACTTCATCTTCACCTCGACTCATCTTCGCAAGGGTCACATCATCGCCAAGGACGGTAACATCATAGACATCTTTGTCATACCTTGCAATTGCATTGATACCCACATGGCCTTATTTTTGCGTAGCTTACCCATCGAGACTAGCCGTTGAGTATTGCCGGCGACGTGACTTGTGCACATTAGTGATCATACTCCATAGCATACATACCATACCACCGTGGTGCATATCTTGGGATCCATTTGTGTTTCACAAAGTTGTCATAGCATACACAATTGCTATCTTGGTTCGTGAAGTTTTGCATGAGAAAAGAGCTCAAAAGTGAAAGAGCCACCCAAGCTTTTAAGCAAAGAGGAAAGATAAGCAAAGAGCTTATGAGCAAGAACCATATCATCATACTATATTAAGATTGTCATATTGGATCATCTTGGATCAAAGCACCGAAATACCATACATATAGCATACTTGGGATAGAGATCGTTGCATTTTTGCCTAGTAGGTTGTGCACAAGTTCCGTATACACCTATTATGCAATCGTGCTAGCGTCTCTCTAGTATTGTGCAACAAGAGCATTTTGGTGGATTCCACTTTTTGGCTCACTTTTGGCTTGCACAATCCCACTTATCTATTTACGTGTGTGTTTCCGTGCACCCCTACTTGCTTGGTCAACTTGTTGCATTTGCAAATTAGTGAATCTTTTCCAACATTATTGAATCTCACTTACAATTGCATCAAATTTTGTACCTCCATCCTCACCAAGCTCCACCATAAGCTTTTATTTGTGTAGGTGTGAGAACCGACAAGGATTGGTACCAATAGTGCTATTTCATTGTCCGTATTTGAGTGAACTTGATTCATCATCAACATCGGTCAAAGGTACATTGGTATAAGTTCTTCTCCTTCTACCACTCACATATTTTTCTTGGAATGATGGATAGGCCAAGTACTTCTACCAACCAACTCTTCTTCGAGCAAGACGACGACATGTCCTCATACGTCACCAAGAGCCACCTCTTTGGTGCACAACGAGCGTTGCACCAAGAGCAACAAGCAATGAGCGACCACATCGACAACCTCGCCGCCGACTTGCGACTCTCCGAGCAACGTACAAGAGACTACTTCGACAACAAGTTCGACGCTCACAAGCAAGAGAATGATGCAAGAATGGACGAGATCGGCGCCTTGATGAGGAACCGACATCATTCCACTTCTTCATCCTCAAGACGGAGCCGCTCGAGTCGACACTCCGACGACACCTTCTACGACTTAAGTACACCTACTTCGAACACTCTTCGACGAGCCGCGCGTCAAGACCGTCATGCATCTCGCAACCCGCTACATGAGAAACATTCACAAGAGCAAGTCGATGAGCAAGTCCCTCGTCCTCAATCAAACCAAGCCGCTTTTGCCCAAGCTCAAGAACGACAACGACTATGGTGCCAAGAGGAAGAACGAGCGCGTCTACACCAAGACGAACAAGACGCCAAGGCTCAATGTCTTCAACAACAACAACGAGAAGCGCAAGCTCTTGAGGCGCAACATGCCCTACAAGAATCAAGTCGAGCCTTCGCCAACCGCAATTGCGGATGGCGCAATCAAGAGGAAGCCCTTCGAGAAGAAATCCAAGAGAGGAACTACCAACCCCATGTACAACGTCAAGTCCCTCAAGCTCCTCCACAAGCTCGTCAAGTTCCACCTCAACCTCAAGTTCAACAAGAGCAAGTTGATCATGGTCTTCCTCCACGCCAAGAGCAACATGTAGACGATTGCTATCCATGTCAAGGACGTCATCATCACCATCGCCAACAACACAATGAAGAGCAATGATATGGAAAGCTCAAATTCACCATGCCCAAGTTCAATGGAAGCAATGACCCCGAAGAGTACCTCTCATGGGCATTGAAGGTCGACAAAATATTTCGTTTGCACAACTACGATGAAGAGAAGGAAATAGCTATGGCATCACTTGAGTTCCAAGACTATGTGCTCATATGGTGGGAACAAATCCTTGAGAGGCGACAAGCAAGAGGTGAACCTCCAATCACCACTTGGGCTCAAATGAAGGATGTCATGCGAGCACATTTTGTGCCAACCTACTACAACCGCGACCTCTTCAAGAAACTCCAACTCCTCAAGCAAGGAACAAAGAGTGTTGAGGAATACTACAAGGAAATGGAGATAGCCATGATTCGAGCCAATGTGAAGAAAGATGATGAGCAAACTATGGCACGTTTCTTGAATGGACTCAATCATCCCATCAAGAAGATCGCCGACTTCCAACCATACTCCACCCTCATTGAGCTCGTGCATCAAGCTACAAAGGCGGAGCGTCAAGTGCAAGATGACTTCAAATGCATGAAGTACTCGTCCAAGACCTCTGACTTCTCCAACAACCAAGCTTCAACACCTCCTCCAACATCTACATCAACCAAACCTTCTACAAACAACGACACAAGTCGAGTTAAAGAGAAATTCGACAAGTTCAAGTCGTCCTCCTCCTACTACAAGCAACTTCAAGCCGCGTGCTTCATCATCTACTCCGACCGATGAGTCCATCAAAACAAGCTCCTTCAAGTGTTTCACTTGCGCGGCCGAGGCCACAAGTCCTCTGAATACACCAACAAGCGCACCATGATCCTCAACGATGACGGCACATATGACTCAATGAGTGATGAGGAGATGGAAGCCCTTGAGCAAGTGGCCATGCACCGGCGAGTGAACGAAGATGAAGATGATCAAGTCTTTTGCGATGAGGATTCGAGCCCCGCCCTCGTTGTCTCCAAGGTCTTGACTCTTCAACATCAACCAGAAGACGACCAAAGATGCCACATCTTCCACACAAAGGCCGGCGTCAACGGAAGGTCCGTCAAGGTCATCATCGATGGAGGAAGTTGTCACAACTTGGCAAGTGAAGAACTATGCTCCAAGCTTCAATTGGTCAAGAGGAAGCACCCGACTCCATACAAGGTTCAATGGCTAAGTGACTCCGGCACTATACGGGTTGAGCATACGGTCCAAGTCTCCTTCAAAATTGGTGCATATGAGGACACTTTGGAATGTGATGTGGTCCCAATGACGGTTTGCCACCTCCTTCTTGGTTGACCATGGCAATTCGACCGTGGTGTCTTCCACAACGGGCACACCAATCACTATAGCTTCAAGATGAAAGGGAAGGAATATGTGCTACGACCTATGTCTCCTAGTCAAGAGATAGCCGACAAGCAAGCCACCCATAATAGAGACAAGAGTGAGAAAGTGATCCACCAAAAAGTGAGTGAGAGCCACAAGCCAAACTTGAGCGCCTCTTCGCCTAAAGAGAAAAACCTCATCCTATTTGCCACCAAAAGTGAGATGAGAGAACTGTGTAAGAACCCATCTAGTGTGATGCACTTTGTTCTTGTGTGCAAGGATGGAGAGCCAAGAACTAACACCTCTCATGAGCTACCTTAAATGTTTCAATCTCTTTTGCAGGAATTCCAAGATGTTTTTCCCGATGAGCTACCTCCGGGTCTACCTCCTCTTTGAGGCATTGAGCATCGAATCGACCTCATCCCCGGAGCACCTCTCCCAAACAAAGCTCCATACCGAGTCAATCCCGAAGAAACCAAGGAGATTCAACGGCAAGTACAACAACTCATCGACAACGGTGATGTACGTGAAAGCCTAAACCCGTGTGCCGTTCCCGTTATACTTGTGCCTAAACCCGATGGAAGTTTCCGCTTGTGTGCCGATTGTAGACCTATAAATGCTATTACCGTTCGCTATAGGCATCCCATTCCTCGCTTAGATGATATGCTTGATGAACTTAGTGGAGCCAACTTTTTCTCAAAAATTGATCTTAAAAGTGGCTATTATCAAATCCGCATACAAGAGGGTGATGAATGGAAAACTGCTTTCAAAACCAAATTTGGTTTATATGAGTGGTTAGTGATGCCTATGGGTCTTTCGGAGGCTCCCGGTACTTTCGTGCGTCTTATGCATCATGTGCTTTGTCCTTACATTGGAGTCTTTGTTGTGGTTTACTTCGACGATATTCTTGTGTTTAGCAAAACCATGAAAGAACATCTTGATCATGTTAGGGCTGTTTTGCAACCACTTCGCAAGGAAAGTGTTTATGCCAACATGAAAAAAATGCACATTTGGTGTTGACAAAGTGGTTTTCTTGGGTTTTGTAGTATCCTCGAACGGTGTCCATGTTGTTGAATCTAAAATTGAAGCAATTAAAACCTGGCCCCAACCCACCAATTTGCAACAAGTGTGTAGCTTTCTTGGTCTTGCGGGTTTTTATCGTCGCTTCGTGAAAGATTTTAGCACAATTGCCGCTCCTTTGCATGCTTTGAGTAAAAAGAATACTTCCTTTGTTTGGGGAACTTTGCAATCAGCCGCTTTTGATGAGCTCAAGTCTTTGCTTACTCATGCTCCGATTCTTGCTTCAATTTTGACAAAACTTTTGAGGTTCATTGTGATGCAAGTGGTACCAGAATTGGCGGAGTTTTGATGCAAGTAAAATGAGCCATTGCTTATTTTAGTGAAAAGCTCTCCGGTGCTCAACTTAACTATCCCATCTATGACAAAGAATTGTATGCTTTAGTGCGTGTGCTACATGTTTGGGAACATTACCTTAGACCGCATGAGTTTGTCATCCATACCGATCATGAAACGCTTAAGTACCTAAAAGGTCAAACTAAGTTGAACAAGCGTCATGCCAAATGGAGTGAGTTTATTGAATCTTTTCCTTATGTGATCAAGTACATTAAGGGTAAAGAAAATGTAGTTGCCGATGCACTTTCACGCATATGCACACTTGTCACTAAACTTGAGTTGAATGTTATTGGCTTTGAGCACATAAAAGAATTGTATGCTAACGACCCATCTTTTGCTATTCCTTATGCTAAGTGTTTGACGCAATCTTCTTGGGAACAATATTACATCAAGGATGCTTATCTTATGAGAGTTAACAAACTATGCATTCCCGAGTCTTCTCTTCGTTTGCTCCTTTTGCAAGATGCTCATGGAGGCGGACTCATGGGACACTTTGGATGCGACAAGACATTCGCCACGCTCTCCAAGAACTACTTTTGGCCCAAGATGTTCCGCGACGTCTCACGCTTCACCAACCGATGCTCTACATGCCGCAAAGCTAAGTCTAAAGCTCAATCTCATGGTGTTTACATGCCTCTGCCTATCCCTTATCAACCTTGGGAAGACATTAGCATGTATTTTGTACTTGATTTGCCTAGAACTCAAAATGGAAAGGATTCCGTATTTGTTGTTGTGGATAGATTTTCTAAGATGGCACATTTCATTCCTTGCAACAAGATAGACGATGCTTCACATATTCAAATCTCTTTTGTAGGGAAATCTGGCGACTCCATGGAGTACCAAAGACAATCATCTCCGATCGTGACGTCAAGTTCTTGAGTTACTTTTGGAAGACCCTATGCGCCAAGCTCGGAATCAAGCTCTTGTTCTCATCCGCATAACATCCTCAAACCGACGGCCAAACGGAGGTGACGAACCGCACACTATCCACTCTACTTCGTGTCTTGATCAAGAAGAACATCAAGGAGTGGGAAGCATGTCTACCCATCGCCGAGTACGCCTACAACCGTGCAAGACATTCGACTACGGCAAGTCCCCTTCGAGGTTAGTCACGGCTTCAACCCGTTGTCCCCATTGGACATTCTACCTCTTCTCTACAAGAGCGCACCAACATGGATGTGAGTGCACGGGCAAGCTACATCAAGAAGATGCATGAGGATACAAGACAAACCATCGAGCGCCAAGTACAACGACTAGCGACCAAGCTCAACGTCAACAAGCAACCCATGGTCTTCAACATTGGTGATGTAGTGTGGCTACACCTTCGCAAGGACTGCTTCCCCAAAGAACACAAGTCCAAGCTTCTTCCTAGAACCGATGGACCTTTCCAGGTGCTAGCACGCTACAACGACAACGCCTACAAGATCGACCTACCTCGAGACAAGTACAATGTGAGCGACATCTTCAACGTCAAGAACCTCGCACCATACCATGGAGATGAAGCTTTTGATCCGAGGTCGGATCTCTCTCAAGGGGGGAGATGATCGGAGCATCCTCACTCATCCCCATGGGCGCATTCTACATCTTCCCCAACACCACGTGGACCCATGGCCTTGAGCCCGATGTAAGGCTATCGAAGATAAGGTGAACTCGCTCCTCTCCGAACTCCTCCTCCTACTCACGAGACATGGCTACTACCTCATTCGGAAACCCTATGTATAATCAGGTACATGGAGATAAGCCAAGGAACAACTACTTCCAAGAGCCAAGACGACGAGGACCCCAAGAATGTTGAAGAAGAAGAAAGGATGCTGCAGCTACAGGCATCGGACGTCCGACCACGTCCGGACGTCCGGCGAACTCCGAGGCCACGGACGACCGACACCCTCCGGACGTCCGGCAGCTGGGCACCCGAATGGAATCTACGGACGTCCGAAAGCCTCCGGACGTCCGACCGACGCATGCCCGAACCGAATCTACGGACGTCCGAAAGCCTCCGGACGTCCGACCGATGTGGGCCCGAGCCGAATCTACGGACGTCCGGACACTCTCGAGCCTCCGGACGACCGGTGACCTCCAGACGTCCGACGCCTATGCGTTGACTTCGTTTGGGGCCGCAGCCCTTGTACCCCTTCGCCCCCTAGACTATATGTTGATATAGGGCGGAACCCTATGTGGACGATCTTTCACGTTTGGAGGGGATCCCTACGAGGAACACGAAGAACGCGCGGAAGAACAAGAGGGAAAACACGGGGAAAGAGAGAGAAATCACTCAACCGACAAGAAATCAATCACACAAGCGCTAGATCGATGAACACATAGAGTGGCACAAGATTCAAGAACAATAAAGGTAAAGATACAAGAGTAGCCGTTCTTCTCCGAGAGGAGGTCTTGATGGGTCCACCCTAAAAGGGGGTCTTGAATCCGCTTGGGAATCTTCTCCGTAGAGGTCCTGATCTCCGAGGAGAAGTAGCCAAGTGGATGAGCAAAGCTCTCACACGAATATGAGCCAATCCTTTGCTAACCCTAACTAGGAGATGGGAGGGTCCTATTTATAGTCTTAGTGCAAATGGAAGTCAAAACGAAGGGGTACATGGACTTCAGCCCACATCAGGCATCGGACGTCCGGAGGCTCGGGAAGGTCCGGTCTTCCGGCCACGTTCGGACGTCCGTAGATTCTTCTCTGTCGTAGGTGCGTCGGTCGTCCGTAGCGGACCGGTCGTCCGGGGCTTCAGGAGGGTCCGGACGTCCGGAGGCTGTCGGTCGTCCGTAGTTCCGACTCGGGAGGTCGTAGTCCGGACGTCCGGTCAGCTCCGGTCGTCCGTAGGTTTGATTCGGGTGACGATGTTCCGGACGTCCGGAGGTCGTCGGACGTCCTTGTCCTGGGAATCGTCGGACGTCCGGAAGTGGTCGGACATCCGTGTCCTGTAGCTTCAGCTGCATCCCTTCTTCCTCTTCGACATACTTGGGGTCCTCGCCGTCTTGGCTCTTGCAAGTAGTAGATCCTTGGTTTGCCTCCATGTATCTGATTACACATAGTTTTTCGGAATGAGGTAGTAGCCATGTCTCATGGGTAGAAATAAGAAGTTCGGAGAGGAGCGAGTTCACCTTATCTTCAATAGCCTTGGCTCGGGCTCTTGTCATGGGTCCCGGTGGTGTTGAGGGAGATGTAGGCACGTCCGTGGGGATGAGTGGGGGATGCTCCGCATCATCCCCCCCCCCCTTGGGAGAGATTCGACCTCGGATCAAAAACTTCATCTCCATGGAAATGTGCAAGGTCCTTGACGTTGAAGATGTCGCTGACGTTGTACTTGTCTCGGGGTATGTCGATCTTGTAAGCGTTGTCGTTGTAGCGTGCTAGCACCTTGAAAGG
Source organism: Aegilops longissima (assembly GCA_021605205.1). Taxonomy (NCBI): domain Eukaryota; kingdom Viridiplantae; phylum Streptophyta; class Magnoliopsida; order Poales; family Poaceae; genus Aegilops; species Aegilops longissima. Next base: position 33,618 of record JAHIAM010003252.1, read on the forward strand.
TCCGTCGGCCCGAGGGAGAAGTTTGGACTTGCGTTCTTTGGGGAAGCGGTCCTTGCGAAGGTGTAGCCACACTAGATCACCAATGTTGAAGACGATGGGATGTTTGTTGGCATTGAGCTTGTTTGTTGGCGTTGTACTTGGCGCCAATTGTGTGCCTTGTATCTTCGTGCATCTTCTTGATGTAGTTTGCTCGTTCACTTGCATTCATGTTGGTGCGCTCTTGGAGAGGGAGTGGTAGAATGTCCAATGGGGACAACGGGTTGAAACCGTGAGCGACCTCGAAGGGGACTTGCCGGTAGTAGAATGTCTTGCACGATTGTGGCGTACTTTCGGCGATGGGTAGACATGCTTCCCATTCCTTGATGTTCTTCTTGATCAAGACACGAAGTAGAGTGGATAGTGTGCGGTTCGTCACCTCCGTTTGGCCGTCGGTTTGAGGATGGTATGCCGAGGAGAACAAGAGCTTGATTCCGAGCTTTGCACATAGGGTCTTCCAAAAGTAACTCAAGAACTTGACGTCACGATCGGAGATGATTGTCTTTGGTATGCCATGGAGTCGCAAGATTTCCCTACAAAAGAGATTTGCAACATGTGAAGCATCGTCTATCTTGTTGCAAGGTATGAAATGTGCCATCTTAGAAAATCTATCCACAACAACAAAGACGGAATCCTTGCCATTTTGAGTCCTAGGCAAACCAAGTACAAAATCCATACTAATGTCTTCCCATGGTTGATATGGGATAGGAAGAGGCATGTAAAGACCATGAGATTGAGCTTTAGACTTAGCTTTGCGACATGTATAGCATCGGTTGGTGAAGCGTTGTACGTCGCGGAACATCTTGGGCCAAAAGTAGTTGTTGGAGAGCATGGCGAATGTTTTGTCACGTCCAAAGTGTCCCATGAGTCCGCCTCCATGAGCCTCTTGCAAAAGGAGCAAACGAAGAGAAGACTCGGGGAATGCAAAGTTTGTTAGCTCTCATAAGATAACCATCCTTGATGTAATATTGTTCCCAAGACGTATCGCCAAACACTTAGCATAAGGAGAGGCAAAGATGGATCATGCTCATACAAGTCTTTTATATGCTCAAAACCAATGACATTCAACTCAAGTTGGGTGACAAGCATGCATATGTGAAAGCGCGTCGGCAACTACATTCTCTTTACCCTTAATGTACTTGATCACATAAGGAAAAGATTCAATGAATTCACTCCATTTGGCATGACGCTTGTTCAATTTAGTTTGACCTTTGAGGTACTTCAGCGTTTCATGATCGGTATGGATGACAAACTCATGAGGTCTAAGGTAATGTTCCCAAACATGGAGCACACGCACTAAAGCATACAATTCCTTATCATAGATGGGATAATTAAGTTGAGCACCGGAGAGTTTTCACTAAAATAAGCAATGGCTCGTTTTCTTGCATCAAAACTCCGCCTATTCGTACCACTTGCATCACAATGAACCTCAAAAGTTTTGTCAAAATTGGGCAAAGCAAGAATCGAGCATGAGTAAGCAAAGTCTTGAGCTTATCAAAAGCGGTTGATTGCAAAGTTCCCCAAACAAAGGGAGTATTCTTCTTGCTCAAAGCATGCAAAGGAGCGCAATTGTGCTAAAATCTTCACAAAGCGACGATAGAAACCCGCAAGACCAAGAAAACTTCGACTTGTTGCAAATTGGTGGGTTGGGGCCAAGTTTTAATTGCTTGAATTTTAGATTCATCAACATGGACACCCTTTGAGGAAACAACAAAACCCAAGAAAACCACTTTGTCAACTCCAAATGTGCATTTCTTCAAGTTTGCATAAAGGCTTTCCTTGCGAAGAGTTTGCAACACAGATTTTACATGATTGATGTGCTCTTTCATGGTTTTGCTAAACACAAGAATATCGTCAAAGTAAACCACAACAAAGACTCCAATGTAAGGACGAAGTACATGATGCGTAAGACGCACAAAAGTACCGGGAGCTTCCGAAAGACCCATAGGCATCACTAACCACTCATATAAACCAAATTTGGTTTTAAAAGCAGTTTTCCATTCATCACCGTCTTGTATGCGGATTTGATAATAGCCACTTTTAAGATCAATTTTTGAGAAAAAGTTGGCTCCACTAAGTTCATCAAGCATGTCATCTAAGCGAGGAATGGGATGCCTATATCGAACGGTAATAGCATTGATAGGTCTACAATCGGAACACAAGCGGAAACTTCCATCGGGCTTAGGCACAAGAATAACCGGAACGGCACAAGGGCTTAGGCTTTCACGTACATGACTGTTGTCGATGAGTTGTTGTACTTGCCGTTGAATCTCCTTGGTTTCTTCCGGATTGACTCGGTATGGAGCTTTGTTTGGTAGAGGCGCCCGGATGAGGTCGATTCGATGCTCAATGCCTCAAGAGGAGGTAGACCCGGAGGTAGCTCATTGGGAAAAACATCTTGGAATTCCTGCAAAGAGATTGAAACACCAAAGGTAGCTCGTGAATGGTGTTAGTTTTGGTTCTCCATCCTTGCACACAAGGACAAAGTGCATCACGGTAGATGCGTTCTCACACACTTCTCTCATCTCACTTTTGGTGGCAAATAGAATGAGGTTTTTCTCTAGGCTAAGAGTCGCTCAAATTTGGCTTGTGGCTCTCACTCACTTTTGGTGGATCGCTTTCTCACTCTTTTCTCTATGATGGGTGGCTTGTTTGTCGGCTATCACATGACTAGGAGAAATAGGTCGTAGCACATATTCTTTCCCTTTCATCTTGAAGCTATAGTGATTGGTGCGCCCATTGTGGATGACACCACGGTTGAATTGCCATGGTCGACCAAGAAGTAGGTGGCAAACGGTCATTGGGACCACATCACATTCCAAAGTGTCTTCAGAAGCACCAATTTTGAAGGAGACTTGGACCGTATGCTCGACTCAGATAGTGCCGTGAGTCACTTAGCCATTGAACCTTGT
>JAHIAM010003253.1:0-33438 GCA_021605205.1 Aegilops longissima
GAAGAGATGGTGATACAAGTGCAATATGGATGGTAGATAAAGGTATTTGTAATCTGAAATAATAAAAACAGCAAGGTAACTAATGATAAAAATGGCGTAAGCAGTATTGCAATGGTAGGAAACAAGGCCTAAGGTTCATACTTTCACTAGTGCAAGTTCTCTCAACAATAATAACATAGATAGATCATATAACAATCCCTCAACATGCAACAAAGAGTCACTCCAAAGCCACTAATAGCGGAGAACAAGCGTAGAGATTATGGTAGGAGTCTGAAACCACCTCAAAGTTATTCTTTCGGATCGATCTATTAAAGAGTTCATACTAGAATAATACCTTAAGACACAAATCAACCAAAACCCTAATGTCACCTAGATACTCCATTGTCACCTCAAGTATCCGTGGGCATGATTATCGATATGCATCACACAATCTCAGATTCATCCAACCAACACAAAGTACTTCAAAGAGTGCCCCAAAGTTTCTACGGAGAGTCAAGAAAGCGTGTGCCAACCCCTATGCATAATTTCATGGGTGGAACCATAAGTTAGTCACCAAAACATACATCAAGAGCACGTGAAATCCCATTGTCACCACAGATAAGCGCGGCAAGACATACATCAAGTGTTCTCAAATAAAGACTCAATCCGATAAGATAACTTCAAAGAAACCCAATTCATTACAAGAGAGAGGGGAGAAATACCATAAGATCCAACTATAATAGCAAAGCTCGCGATACATCAAGATCGTGTGAAGTCGAGAACACGAGAGAGAGAGAGAGAGAGAGAGAGAGAGAGAGATCAAACACATAGCTCTTGGTACATACCCTCAGCCCGAAGGTGAACTACTCCCTCCTCATCATGGAAGCGTAGGGATGATGAAGATGGCCACGGTGATGGGTTCCCCCCTCGGCGGGGTGCGGAGCAGGCTCAGAGAGGTTTTGGTAGCTCTGAGAGGCTTGCGGCGGCGGAACTCGATCTATCTTCTCCGTGGATGTTTTTAAGTGCGAGGAATATATAGGCGAAAGAAGTCGGTAGAGGGCCTCGAGGGCCCACGAGACGGTAGCGCCCTCCTATCTCGTGGATGCCTCGAGGGTCTTCTGACGTGAACTCCAAGTCTCCTGGGTGATATTCTTCCAAAATATCACATTGCCGAAAGTTTCATTCCATTTGGACTCCGTTTGATATTCCTTTTCCTCGAAATACTGAAACAGGCAATAAAATAGCAATATGGGCTGGGCCTCCGGTTAATAGGTTAGTCCCAAAATTAATATTCAAGATCTTTGTGAGGGCTCGGGAGGGCTCGGGAGGCACCTCCGTGGTGGCATGCAGATCTTTGTGAAGATATATTCAAGATCAGATGAGGAATAGAAGACGACGATCCTCGGCAAGATCCTTGCCGAGAAGGCCTGAACCCGGCAAGGCCCTTCTTTGAGGGGCGACAGCAGCCATGCAGCAAGACCCTTGCCGGGCCACTGCAACAAGACCCTTGCCGGGCCACCCGTCAAAGCCCCCACCAGGGGCTTGACAAGGTCACCGTCGGGCCCGCGCCAACCAAGCCTCCTTGCCGTTCACATCACTGCCAGCCCAACCAGTGGCGGGCACTGCGTGGCAACATGCAACTCCAGGCCAACTCATGGCGCTGCGTGGCGGCATGCAAATCTTCGTGAAGGCTCCACCCTGCGCCACCTCCGCTACTGCCTTCCTACATGGCACCACAGCGCCTCAGCGGCGGAAGCGCGTGTCAGCGAGACGGCGGCGACGGACGGGGCGGGCCTCGCCCCGTCCCTAATAAAGCAAGGGGACACCTAAGCTACGCATTAAATCGTCTTGTCCTGTCTGACGATAAGCTCGAGTCTTATCGCCTTTCCACCTCACATGTGCCCTTTGTGGCAGCCCTTTCGACTATAAAGGAGGCCCATGGCATCTTGGAGAAGATTGGATCTTCGAGCAGCCTTGCGACCACTTGCTATCTCGAGAGCTCAAGAACTCCTGAAATACACCCACCAAAAGCGGGACTAGGGTTTCGCAACCTCGCGGCCCGAACCTGGGTAGCGATAATTGTGTTGTCTACTAGCCTGCTCTTCTCGCAACCCCATGCCCGGCAACCATGGTAGGGATTCTTGTGATCCCATAGGTGTCGCTCCACACGACATCTTTGGCGCGCCGGTAGAAGCGCAATTGTGAAATCTGGTCTAGTAGTTAGCCTAGCAGTTCTTCGTCGCCATGGCTCCTAAGAAGAAGGCGGCCCACGGCACTTTCGGCTCGTTGGGGCGAGCGGCCCGTGCGGTGCGGGCGAAGCGATGGACGATCGTGAAGCGAGACCGATCATGACACCGGCATCGCCCCCAGTAGTCGAGCTTTGGCGGCGGCGTCATTCACGCGCAGACGACCGGCTACATCGCGGATCAAAAAGCGAGATGGGCCCCGTGGCGGCGCGGGGCCCTCGAGGGGTGTCGTTGTGCCACCTCGGCGGTGCAGCAACCTCCGGGCGCCCACGGCGACCGCATGCGCTCTTCCCATGGTGTGCGCGTCGAGCAGCATCACCACGTTGGTGACCACAGGCACCGCCGTGGGAAGAAGTCTCGTCGTCGTCCGCGAGATGGAGGGTTCAACCGCGCCCGAGCGGCTGGCGAAAATGGCGCGGCGGCTGGGTCGTAGCAGACTCCTTTTAGCGTAGTTAGAAGTCTAAGTCGCGCGCGATCACGCAGGCTGGCGCCGCCCGCCACGCCGGCGAAGCTTTGGCGCCGCGCGCGCTGCTCCTCGACTTCCCTCCTCCTGCGGAGAAGCTTGACGAGTGGAGGGCCACCATCCGGAGCCTCGTCGCTGTCGCCAACAAAGACGATCCACGACCAGCGCAGCCCTCGAGCCTGTGCTCCACCGAGCCACCACATGCTGGCGTTGGGAGGACCGGGGGAGTTGCGGCCACGGTGCACTCTCCTCCTCCTCTCCAGCTGCCGCGGGCGTCGTCCCGTCGTGACGACGCTTGTGATAACATCTCCATAGCGTCGTCCGACCCGCAGACCCTCCACGACCAGCGCTAGGTACTTCGGGAACGAGCTCACGAAGATGCTCGAACCACCGTCGAGCGTCGGTGCGAAACGCGCCGCCAGTCGGACAAGCAGGCGGGACCCACTATAGACCACCCGGCACCGGGGGGCTCCAGCGGCTACCTTACGAGGTGGGCTGCCCGGCCTTTACCCGTGAGCTGCGGCAGTTCCAGTGGCTGTCCCACCACACGTTCAAGCCCGACGTCAGCAAGAAGTACACTAGCAAGACCCATCCGTCTGAGTTCCTCAGCATCTACACCATCGCGATGCAGGCTGCTGGGGCTCGCGACGACAAGGTGCTTGCCAACTATTTCCGGCGGCGCTCAAGCTAATGTGATGTCTTGGTTGATGCACTTGCGGTGGATTCCATTTCTTCTTGGTGGGATATGTGCCATGAGTTCGTTGGCGCCTTCACGAGGCCACCAAACTCATGGCGAGCCGATGATCTACATATCATTCCCGAAGGAAGGGAGACCCTACATAAGTACATCCGGAAGATTCAGCCGGTGCGATACAACATCCCGACGTTCATCCTGCGCTGTGATTAGCGTGTTCCACGAACATGCACAATCGCAAGATCTTGCGAGCTAGCGATGACCAAGGTTAAGGATGTGGCGAGCTCTATGTTACGGCGATAGATCGCCCGGGCTGAAGAGGAAGAACTACCCGGCGAAGGCGGCGCGAAACCGACTCTACCGATGAGGGCGCCGCTACCCGGCGAAGAAGGGCCTGCATCGCATAACAGGAAGCGCAAGGACAAGGCCGTGCTTGCCGTTGAGGATCGGCGACACGGTGCGGAAAGAAGGTCAAAGCGGCGCCCCGATAAGGAGATTGCGGTGCGCTGCACTGCTGGTCCTTGGCGGCTACCGACAAGCCGAGGAAGCTCCGGCAAGCAATACTACAAGATCCATTGCACCAAGGGCCACGACCTCCAGAACTGCCGACAAGTCAAGCTGCTTGCTGAGAAGCAAAATGCTGAGTACAAGAGGTGGGACAAGGAGAAGGACGGGGCGATCTTTGAGGATCCGGCAAGAAGCGTGGCGGCCAAGGAGGCCGCCCGGCAGAACAGACCGACAAGAGAGGCCGCCGGAGGCCATGACAGAAACAAGAAGATGATGAACATGGCGGGGCGGCAGTGCGGTGAGCAAGGGTTCGAAGGCTACGGAGGCCATGTGCGTCGATGGCGGCACCTCGCTGCATACCTCTCGCCAGCTCAAGCGGTGGGGCGTGAGATTACAACAGCGAGCCGTCGTTCGGCCTTCGAAGCCGATGAAGTGGTCCGACCGCCCCTCATCTTTGGCGCGAGGACCACCCGGCCGCACTAGCAGCGGCGGGTGTTTGCCATTGTTGGTCTCACCAGCGATATGCAACCTCGGGGTGAACAAGATCTTTGGTTCCGCAGTGGGGCGGCTGAACCTGATCTCGCTGTCGTGATCAAGGTTGCAAATCCTGATGGAGACCTCGAGGAAGCGGGCATGTTTCAAGGGGTCAATCCGGGAGAGCCAGCCGAAGGAAAGGTCACCTTGCCGTGGCGTTTGGAAGAGTTGAACTACGGGGCGGAGGATGCGTCTTTGGCGTGGCGAGATCCTTGCCCTACAACAGGATCCTCGGCCGCGGCACTAACCAAGTTCATGGCGGCATCACCTCGCCTACAACATGCTAAAGATGCGGGGCCGTTGACCATCATCTCGTCCCCTCAGACAAGAAGGCCGTCTTGTCTGCGCCGACCAACTCTACCGGAAGCGATTGCGGCGGCTGCCGTCAAGGCACTGCTCTGCCGCTTAAGGCCGGGAGGAACAAGAAGCCGGCAAGACCTCTCGCACCCACTCCGGCAGCGCACCTCCTCGGTGTTGTGCTACCGTCGAGACATGCGGAGAGCTCTGAAGACAAGAGCAAGAGATCCGAGGGCGAGCCGTCGCATGGATAAGAAAGGTGCCGTCAGGGAGGATGGCTCGGGAGGGGCCTTCACCATAGGCTCCACCCTCGGCGGCAAATGGGAAGGCGAGCTCTTCACCTTCCTGCGGGCGAATGTTGACGTGTTTGTGTGGCAAGCATCCGACATCCCCGGTGTTCCCAGGAAGGTGATTGAGCACCACCTAGCTGTCTGCCCCCATGCGCGGCCCATCAAGCAGAAGGTCAGAAAGTAGGCTCTGGAGAGGCAGGAGTTCATCACAGAGGAGATCAGGAAATTGGAAGCGGCGGGTTTGGTGAGAGGAGTGCTCCACCCGACGTGGATGGCCAATCCGGTAGTGGTGCGCAAGGCGAATGGGAAGAGGAGATCAAGAAATCCAGAGCCCGCGCACCCGCGCCTCAAGCTTCGAGGCTCTCAGGCTTCAAGCTTAGCAAGCGGAGGGTGGACTACGCCGCGGTGGACCGATAAGTGCTCGAGCTTTGCCTTGTTCTTGCTTATGCTGCTGCTTCTTGATGTTCATCATTGGCTGGTTAGGCCGCCGCCTGCAGCGAAGAAGAGGAAGGAGGACGCGTCGACCCCGCCTGGGACAAGGCCATCTGCAGCAGCCGCACCTCCTTCCGTGGAGAAAGGAAGCGATGGCACTCGCACCTCCCCGGCCTGATCGTCCTCGCGAGGCCTAGAGGAGCATCCTCGGGGGGAGTCAGCCCCCGTGGCCCTGCTGGCTCCGGAAGCGTTGGTGTCCAGCCCGGCTGCTGGGATCCCCAAAGTTCAGGAGCCCCCAGTCCCCCAGGCCGTGGTGACGATACCTTCTCCCCTTCCTCCCGCTGCACCGCTGACTCCAGGTCCTTCTGCCTCCCCCGATGTCTTGGAGCATGCTCTTCATAGATGACCCGGCTGCTAGAGGATCTTCAGGGCGCCGACCCCCATCTGGTGGTTGGGCGTCTAGAGCTGGTCTCTGGCTGGCTCCATTCTGACGTGTCCGTTCGGGCGTCACTAAGCCAGGCTACGACAACCTCTGAGAAGGAGAGGCAAGTCTCCGCCCAAGCAGCAGCTGCTCGTGAAGCCGTCTTTGAAGGATCTGAGACCGCCCGGACATTGCCAAGACCTTGGAGGCGGCCCGAAGAATCTGCGTGATCTGCACACGGAAGAACCTCGTGGCCGCCAGGCGGAGGAGGAGAAGATGAGGGCCCGGGAGGACACCATCAAGGATCCTGACAGCTGGCTGGGAGGCTGGCGGCCTTGAGCCATGGAGCTTGATCATTTGGAGGAGCTCGGCGGAAGGTGGGCGGAGAAGGCCGATTGTCGATTGTACAAAAAGTGGCACACCTTTGTACCCCTTTACTGTGCAGACGGTCGGACTGCATGCAGCCGCACCAAGCATAACGGGGAGGTGAACCAAGGTGAAACGAAGCCCAAGACAGCGAAACAGCGCCAAGGCCGAGACCACAAGCGAGAGGGGCCGAAGTAGGTTCCCCGGCAAGAGCCTTGCCGTGGCAGCCTCTGCGGCCCGGCAAAACCCCTGTCAGGCGGCTCGTCAATACCAGGGGCGCACCACCCTTGAGCCCACGGTCTCCAACACTATCAACCACGTTGGGCGGGGCTCGGGAGGCACCTCCATGGTGGCATGCAGATCTTTGTGAAGACAAGGAATATTCAAGATCGAGATGAGGATTAAAGACAGCGATCCTCGGCAAGATCCTTGCCGAGGAAACCCTAAGACCCGGCAAGATCCTTGCGAGGCGGCTTCTCGCCACGGCAAGACCATTGCCGGGCCACCCGACAAGGCCTTCGCCAAGGGTGCGGCAGAGGCCACCTCACGCCCGCACCAGCCAAGTCTCCACCCCGTTAGCATGCATTTGCCAGCCCAACTAGGCTGGCGAGGCACTGCGTGGCAACATCACGACTTCGAGGAACGCTCGGCAAGCTCTGCGTGGCGGCATGCGAGATCTTCGTGGAACTTTACCACCACACCACCTTAGCTGCTTGCACGCCTACATGGCGCTGCATGCGCCGCTGGCGGTAGCGTGTCGAAGCAAGGAGGAGGCGGCCAGACGGGATGGGCCTCGTTCCCGCCCCAATAAAGCAAGGACACCTAAGCGATGCATTAAATGCATCACGTCACCATGTCTGAGTGATAAGCTCGTATGCCTTGTACACCTTTCCACCTCACATGTGCCACTATGGCAGCCCCTTTCGACTATAAAAGGAGGCCCATGGCGTCTTGGGGAAGGATTGACTCTCTGAAGCGGCTCAGCCACCATAGCTAGTTGGAGGCTCAAGAACACTCGGTACATCCACCAGCGGGACTAGGGTTTCGCATCCTGCGGCCCGAACCTGGGTAAATGATCCTTGTCTTGATTACTAATCCTGCTCTTCTTGCAACCCTCGCCCGGAAACCGTGGTAGGGATTCTTGTGATCCATAGGTGTCGTTTCCACCGACATCTTTGGCGCGCCCGAGTAGGGGGTGCAATTGTGAGAATCTGGTCTAGTAGTTAGCCTAGTGTTTCTTCATCGCCATAGCTCGAAGAAGAAAGGCAGCCTAGCGATCGGCTCGTCGGGGCGAGCGGCTGTCTTGCGTCGAACAGCGATGGCCGATCCTGAGCAGAACCCAAGCAGCGGTCGCATGGTAGCGACATCGCCACAGCGATCGAACTGGCGAGGCGCCGTTCAGCGCGAGCGGTAGCTGCTACATCGCCGAGTCTAAAGATGGGGCTGGGCCCCCGGAGGGCGGCGCGGGGCCCTCCAGGAGTGTCGTTATGCCACCCGCGGGTGGCGCAGCAACCTCCAAGACGCCCACGTCGGCGACCACCGTGTGCTCTTCCCATGGTGTCTTGTGACGAGCAGCATCACCACACGGTGACCACAGGCACCGCCGTGGAAAAACCACATGCGTCGTTGTGGCGACCCGACCTCAAGCAGTCAAGTCTCGTGCTCGGTGTCATCCACTGGATCGATGTCTGACACCACACAGTACTTGAAGGATTTATAACGAGTAGCAATCACACACTTATTACAATTGAATGTCTCAGAGAACTTAATAAAATAAATATGGCTTAAGGCCATCTAATACGATAACGGCGGAAGGCTTGGAAGAATAAGCGAGTCCATCAACTCCAGCGGCATCACTTGAGTATAGAACCAAGACCTAAGCACCTTACTAAAATGCGTCGAAAAATACGCAACATGAAGCGTTGCAGCCAGCAATTGACACATGGAATATCTTTGGCAATGTAACACATAGAGTAATGGAATGATAAGCCTATACTACATGCATATATGGCTGGTGGAAAGTTCTCTGATTCTGAGTTTTTGCATAAGGCCAGTTTTCCCTCTTGCAAAGGAATAAATTTATTTAACTATCATGGTGGTTGTGAAACATTGAGAATGGTTGACAGCATTCTCAATCCCAATTAAAAAGTACTCATTAAACCCAACAATATTAATTAGAAGTAACAGGATGAGATTCACATGATATCTAGGTACTAGATACTCAAGATGTCCATAACCGGGGACACGGCTAACCATGATTAGTTTATACACTCTGCAGAGGTTTGCGCACTTTTCCCCACAAGACTCGATCGCCTCCATTTGGTTTCTCGCACTACATGGTGTTTGAGAAGCGGATGGCCGAGACATAGTCTTCGGAAGCACTAGCACCTTACATGTGGGTGAACCGTACCAACCTACATCCCCTACATCAGGTGGCCTACCCGTAGAGTTCGCACAATTTAATCAACTATGCGAGCCCTAATGGCTTGTGGCTGCTACGGAAGTTTCTAGTTTGAATAATCTCATGATCCGTTTGAGCACAGGTGGCGGTCGAAGAAATCTGAGCAAGTCTGATAGAAACCAGGTGCCTCAATCCACCCGGATGTGTGTTTAAGTTGCCACCTTAAATAAACCATTAAATAACAATCTCACATCATCATGGATACACTCACCCAATCACGTCTACTAGCATAGCATAGCATAAAAAGCAAGCGTAGGAGTAACTCCCAAAGGTTTGATAATAAAACAGGTAATAGGTACTACCTCATCTACTTACCATCCCACAATTTAATTAGATCCTATTCATGCAAGTGTTTGAGGATAGATCTAATGCATAAAAACTAGGTATGAGAAGAGTATGATCAAAGTGTTACTTGCCTTGCTGATGATCCGTGAAACCTAGAGACTCGAAGTAACAAGCGGCGCACTCCGGGTAATCTATCGTGAGACAAACAAACAAGCATACAATAAGTACTCATCTAATGCACAGGTAAAACTCAAATAGATCTAACCAGATAGTTCAACTTAAGAACTCGGTTTGCAAAAGAATCAAATCAAGCGAAACAGCGAAAGTCAAGCGGCGAAGAAAACAGACTTCGTTTTACTAATCTGGATCTAAGTCAAATTTTACAGAAGCAAAAACTTGTATAAGTAGATTATTCGGAAGAGGGTTTGAGGCGAAACTCCGGCGCTGAATCGCTGATTAGATAAGCAAGCGAAAAGTTATACTAAAACAAAAATCGGATCACGGAATCGCGATCGGAAAAATCGCGGATTAAATCCGAGAAAAAGAAAAATATGACGAACAGATTCGAACGGAAAAATAAAAAAATAAATAAATAAAATAAAAAAACCGAAAAAAACCGAAGAAAACCGATCGGTTTTTAAATAAAACAGACGAAAATCGGTGGGCGAACCTCGGGCCTTATTGCTCTCATGTGGCGGCGGCAATGTGGGCGGGCTCGGCTCGGAGGTGGTTTGGGGGGCTGAGGTGGCTCAGGCGGCCGCTATTTAAAAGCGCCCGGCGAGTCCCGCGAGTGCTGGCCGAAAGCGGTTCGTTTTTTAATAAAACATTCTGCGTGAAAAAAATCAAAAGAAGTACTAAGCGGACTCCAAAAATCCGAAATAAATTTTCCCGGTTTCTAAAATCAAGCGGATTTAGTGAACATTTATTTGGGGCCTAAATCAATTTTGAAAAAGCTCATTTTCCTAAATTCAAATAAAAAGCGAAAAACTCCAAAATAAAATCTTATTTGATTTTATTATTAAATCTTCATTATTTATTTATTTTGGGAAAGTCATTTTATTCCCTCTCTCATATTTTGTAATAGAAATAATTGAAGATAAAATAATTAAAATCAACGATCCTATTTTCAAAATTTGAGAAAACTCAAATATGAAAATAACGAAAATCCCTAACTCTCCCGTGGGTCCTTGAGTTGTGTAGAATTTCTAATATCGAGCAAAATGCAAAGAAAATGCAATGAAAATATGATATGCAATGATGCTCCATGTATAACATTCCAAATTGAAAATTTGGGATGTTACAAACCTATAAGATGAATCTAGCCCTCGAGATTGGGTTAACTAGAAAATAGGTGAGGTGGTCTTTAAGAAAATCTTCCTCTCGCTCCCGGTGGCTTCATCCTCGGTGTGGTGGCTCCTTGAACTTTGCAAAACTTAATGACCTTCTTTGCGAGTGACTCTGTGGCATACTCCAAAATCTTAACGGTTTCTCCTCGTAGGTCAAATCATCATTCAAGCTGAATTGCTTCGGTGGCATGGTGTCTCTCGGTGGTATATCGGCCATCTCTGCGTGACACTTCTTCAAGCTGTGAAACATGAAACACATCATGAACTCGACAATCCTTGGGTAATTCCAACATGCATAACTTCTCCCATGCGTTCCAAAACACGATAAGGTCCTACAAATCGAGGTGCTAACTTTCCTTTAACTCCAAAACGCTTAACTCCTCGAAGTGGCGATACTTGAAGATAAACTCTGTCTCCGACTTCGTATTCTGTCTCCTTGCGTTTTGAATCTGCATAACTCTTCTGTCTTGACTAGGCTACCTTGAGCCTATCGCGAATCAACTTTACTTTCTGTTCAGACTCCTTAATCAAATCTGGTCCAAACAACTGGCGGTCTCCAACTTCATCCCACAACAACGGGGTCCTGCACCTCCTTCCGTACAAGGCTTCGAAAGGGGCCATCTTCAAACTGGTTTGGTAACTGTTGTTATATGAAAACTCCGCATACGGCAAATTGTCATCCCAACTAGATCCATAATCCAATGCACAAGCTCTAAGCATATCCTCCAAAATCTGGTTGACTCTCTCGGTTTGTCCATCATGCGTGGATGAAAAGCATGCTAAACTCGGTCTGGTTCCCAAAGTTTCATGCAAGCTGCTTCCGAACTTTGAGGTAAATTGGGTTCCTCTATCGTCTGATACTCCTCGGAACTCCATGCAAGCATACAATCCTGGTCATGTATATCTTAGCCAATTTAGCCTTGCTGTAGGTAGTCTTCTTTGGAATGAAATGAGCTACCTTCGTCAAGCGATCGACTATAACCCAAATCGAGTCATTTGAGCAGTCTGGGCAATCCGTGATGAAATCCATACCTAGTTTATCCACTTCCATTCGGGTATAGGCAATGGCTGTAGCAATCCTGGCGGCTACGATGTTACGCCTTCACCCTCGACATACATCACAAACTGCTACGTACTACGCAATATCCTTCTTCATTCGGTCCACCAGAAAGTATTCTTCAAATCCAAATACATCTTGGTATTTCCTGGGTGAATCGAATATGGTGAATCATGTGCCTCTTGTAGAATCAACTTCCTGATCTCCGGGTCATTGGGCACATAAACACGGTCCTCGAACCATAGGGTATCGTGCTCATCCTCACGAAATCCCTTTGCTTTTCCTTCGCTCATTCTCTCCTTTATAGAGGCAATCTCTTTGTCAGTCTTTTGAGCTTCCCTGATCTTGTCCATCAAAGTTGACTGAATCTCCAATGCTGCTACATAGCCTCTCGGAAATATTTCCAAACATAGCTCTCGAAGATCCTCGGCTAACTCCTTTGGTATTTCTCCCGTCATCAATGTGTTGGCGTGACTCTTCTGACTCAGCGCGTGCGCTACAACGTTAGCCTTTCGGGGTGATAATGCAATCTCATATCATAATCTTTGATAAGCTCCAACCATCTCCTTTGCACGAGATCCAACTCCATACTGCGTGAAAATGTACTTCAAACTCTTGTGATCCGTATACACCTCACAATGATTTCCAATGAGGAAATGTCTCCATGTCTTCAACGCATGCACTCGACTGCTAACTCCAAATCATCGTAGCATAATTTAGCTCATGAGGCTTAAGGCGTCGTGAAGCATCTGAAACAACTCTCCCCTCCTGCATAAGCCTTGCTCCAAGTCCTCTGCGTGAAGTGTCATAATATACCTCGTAATCCTTGGTACGATCTGGCGAGAATTAACCTTTGGTGAGGTAACCAAGCGTTTCTTCAACTCTGGAAACTAGCTTCACACTCCTCGGTCCAAATGAACTTGGTATCCTTCTTCAACAATTCTGTCATAGGCCGCAATCCTTGAAATTCTCAATGAATATCCGGTAGTATCCTGCGAGTCAAGGAAACTCCGGTTCCTCAAGCTGTCGTTGGTGCTTCCCGATTTATTCTGGTGACAACTTTAGTGGGGTCTCTTGCTATACCTTCTCCGGATATAACATGTCCAAGAAATCAACTTCCTTCAACCAAAACTCACACTTGCTGAACTTGGCATATAAGCGGTGTTCTCTGAGCTTCTCGAGTACCAAGCGCAAATGCTCCTTATGTTCCTCTTCATTCTTGAGTAAACCAAAATATCATCAATGAACACCACGGCGAACTTATCCAAAACTCCATAAACACTTTGTTCATCATGTTCATAAAATAGGCAGGTCGTTAGTCGGACCAAATGACATAACGGTTGTACTCATACAGACCCGTACATGGTGGTAAAAGCCGTCTTAGGTATATCCTGCTCTCGAATCTTCAAGCGATGGTACCACGATCGCATAAATCGATCTTTGAAAACACCTTAGCTCCTTGCAACTGGTCAAACAAGTCATTGATCATCGATAGCGGTATTTGTTCTTAATGGTCACTTCATTCAATCCCGATAATCAACAACCATTCTTAATGATCCATCCTTCTTCTCCACTAAATCTTGGTGATCCCCAAAGGCGAAGAACTTGGGCGAATAAAACCTTTATCCGATAACTCCTTAATCGCTTCTTAATTTCCTCCAAATCTTGGGCTGGCATCCTATATGGTCTCTTAGATATCGGCCCGATTAATGGCGATAGTTCAATCGAAACTCAATGTCTCTATCCGGTGGCATGCAGCAACTCTTAGGAAACACGTCAGGAAATCCCTTACCTGGTACTTCCTCTGCACAACTCGATAAGGAATTTACATGTGCTCTCCTCGGCTCATCCGTGATACATACTTGATTCTCCTTCCTTACGGGGTGGTAAGCAAAATTGACTTCTTGGCGCAATCTATGTCCCTCCATACTTTGATAACCAATCCATGCCTAATATCACATCCAATCCTTGGGATTCCGAACTATTAGGTCGAGGGAAAAACATAGTGTCCAATCCTTAATGGCGATCGATCACACCATATACTAGCCATGTATTACGCTCGGGTGAGGTTACTAGCATGGGTGACCTAAGGGCTTGGGTTGGTAATTTGTACTTACCCACAAATCCCTTGATATGTATGAATCGATGCACTAGTATCAAAAAGAACAACTGCGATAAATGACTTAACCAAAACTTACCTATTCTGCATCTGGTGAGCTTCAACCTCCTCCGCGTAGCGTGGTTCACTTATCCTTTCTTGAAAGGATTGGCTTCTTTCTGAGCTTCCATTGCCATTTCCATTCGGCCTTACGGACACTCGTTTGCATAATGCCCAGTCTTGCGGCATAAAACAAGTTATGTGGCTCACGTCTACCTTGGATGGTGTTGGCCGGGTTGGTGCGGTTCTGTCCATTGCTTCCTCCATTCCGTTCCCATTCTTGGTGCCATTATGGTTGTCGAGCTACCTCCTCCATGGGTTATCTTTGGCTTGTCCTCCTGTCTTGGGGTAAGCGAAGTTTCTGCTGAGCTCGAGTTATTCTTCCCCTGTCCATACTTCCTCTTGCGGTTCTCAATCTGCTGCTACTTCCCTTCTATCATGAGAGCACGGTCTACTAACTCCTGGTAGTTGTTGAGGGTGGCTACCAACAATTGCATGCTCAGCTCATCATTCAGTCCTTCTAGAAACTTCTCACCTTAGTTGCGTCCGTAGCTTAGCGTCATCCAGGAGCATAACGTGCTAACTACTGAAATCATCTACATCTTGTGTTGTCAGTCCTCCTTGGCGCAAGTTGCGAAACTCACGCTTCTTCATGGCCATAGCTCCTGCTAAAACATGGGCGATCTGAAAAGCTTGCTGGCCCGATCCCATGTGGCGGTGTCTCTGGGGTAAGTGGCTGTAAAATTCTCCCACCATGCTTTGCGGGTCCTTCAAGCTGGTGTCGGCAAACTTCACCCTTTCTCCATCTGTACATCCTGCAGTGGTCAACTCCCTCCCTATCTTACTGTAACACCCCGGAAGTAACTTTCCATATTTGTAACTCCAACTCTTGCCATTTTCGGCATTGATATATGATATTCCCTCCGTGGTTGGGTTTTTCTTCGTTTTGCATTTTATATCATGTCATCATGTGCATCGCATTTGCATACGTGTTAGTCTCATGATTCGAGCATTTTTCCGTTGTCCGGTTTTGCAATCGGCACTCCTATCTCCCCGCGGTCCCTTTTCGTTTTTCCGTGTGCGGGTACTAAACCTTCTCGAAATGGACGAGGTTTGTCTAGTGGCCTTGGTATACCACCCGTAGACCACCGGTCAAGTTTGGTCATTTGGAGCTCGTTTGGTACTCAGCGGTTAACCGCACTCTCGCATAAAGGCCTCTTTTAAGTTGCAGCCCAACACCCTCCAAAACAGCCCAATAACCCATCTAAGTCACTTCCATGCTCTCCGTCGTTCGATCACGATCGTGTGGTAAACTACACCTCATTTGGACTCTCTAGCTCCCTCTATGCCTATTTAAGCAAACCCCTCCAAATCCGGATCATTCCTTCCCGAAACCCTAAAAATCCGTCCGCCCGGCCGGACCGTCCGCCGCCGCCCGGACGCCAGCGCCGCCGCCCAGCCAATCGGGGCTGCCACGTGGCCTCCGGCCTCCCGCCGCCCGCGGCCGCTTGAGACTTCAGTAGCAGCCCTCCGAGCCAGCGTGGCGCCCGTCGCCGTCTTGCCCATGCTGCTTCGCCGGCCTTCGCCCTTGGCCGAAACCTCCGCTCGCCGCCGTCCTCCTCTGCCTCGCCCTCCGCCGTCTCCGGCGGCGACCGTCGCCGCCCGTTCGCCTCCGGGCAGCGCCGGCGTCTCCGCCATTGAACGCGCCCCCGTCCTCGTCGGCGCCCGCGCCTTCCTCGCCGGACCGGCCACCGGAGGGCCGGCCGCCGCCGTCGATCGTCGCCACCGGCTCCGGCCGCCGCCCTTCCTCCTCCCGCCCGGCGACCCAGCGTCCGATCCAGCCGGCCCGATCCGGCCTCGGTTCGCGCGCTCCCGTTGACCTCTCTTCCCCTCCTTTTTTTCCCTAAGTCTTTTCTATTATTGTTATTTTGTTGCATTTTCTCGGTAGTGTATCTTTGAATCGGTAGGTCCATTTTGCGCGTATAATATGTCAAAATGTTCGCCTCGAAGAGTAGATCATTTCATCTCATTGCATCATTTTCATTTGAGCTCATCTTGATGCCCGAAATGCTGTTGGAAGAGTGCTATGTGATGTTAGTTTCTGTTTCTTAACAGAACTTGCACTTTTGTTATTTTTGCCATGATTAATGTATGCACCCTATGAATCTGAGTCCTACATGTGTTTTGTAATATGCCATGCCATCTTTCCAGGGGTGTATGCCATGTATTTTTGTGATCTATGTGGTGACTAGCACAAGCATGCAAAGTAGGTGTCCTGATGTTGCTGATTTCAGCCCTGTTTTAGCTGATTTTGATGCCATGTTAACTTGATGATACCGAGAGATCCATGCATATTTTGAGATACTTCAGTAAGGATGTTTTGTAAAACATGTCTTGCTCTATCCATCCATGCCTTTGTTTGCAATTATGGAGTGCCATAGCTTGAGTCAATCGAGCTCTACTTTTGCTATCAAATGTTTCCTGGCAGATTGTTTACAGGTTATTCAATTTTGCCAAGGTTGTTGTGGTTGATCCATGTATGCTATGTTATTGTTCTTGCCATGTATGTCTTCTATGCCATGTCTTCTTGATGTATGTATGCTTATTTTATCATTTAAGGCTCTGTAGTGAGTGCATTGAGCTTGTAAACATGCCTACTTGTTATCAGTTTTGACATGCCATGTTGCTGAATCTGTTATGAAACTTTCAATATTGACATGGGTGTTACTATATTTTCTAATCCTTTTTGGCTTATGGTCAGTAAGGGACTTTTGTTCTATGCTTTGAGTAGATTCATGCCATGCCTTTTTTTGCTATTTTAAGGTCCTGTAGCATGTAGTTTTGCTGCTCTGAACAGTGCAACCTGATGCTGTTTTTGACATGTCCAGCCTGATATTTTGTGCACTTTTGCCATGCTTGTTTGAACCTGTTATGATGTGAACTAGCCGTAGCTCAGTGCTCATCTTTTGTCGAGCATCTCGTGTAGCTCATTGCCATATACTTTGTTGGTACGTTTGGGTGCAGTAGCTTAATTAATTGTTGCTTGCTAAGTGGCATCATGCTGTTAATGGCAGATTTGTGCCATTCTTGTTTTGCTTGTCATTTCCAAACCGTGCATCCGATTCCGGTGATCTTTATATCGATTTCAACCGAAATCATCTCATCTTTCTAGTGGCATACTTGGTTTGCCAATTTGATGCCTGGTTCATCATTTACCTTCGGGCCTTTTATCGCATTGCATATCGCATCTCGCATATCATGCCATGTTTTGCATCATGTTGATTGTGCATTGCACCGTGATTTATTGTGGTTCCTTTGTTTGTGTTGTTGCTTTGGGTAGAGCCGGAGGCGAGTGCGTGAGCGAGGAAACTGTTGAGAAGCAGCTTACGAGGATCAAGCTTTGACAACTCGAGAACATTGCGAGCAAGATGACCATACCCTCGAAATCACTTCTATCTTTGCTATGCTAGTTGCTCGCTCTTTTGCTATGCCTATGCTGCGATGCCTACCACTTGCTATATCATGCCACCCATATTGCCATGTCAGCCCCTAACCATCCTTTTCCTAGCAAACCGTTGTTTGGCTATGTTACGCTTTGCTCAGCCCTCTTATAGCGTTGCTAGTTGCGAGTGAAGCTGAAGTTTGTTCCTTGTTGGAACATGGAGATGTTGTTCCTTGTTGGAACATGTTTACTTGTTGGGGATATCACAATATATATCTGCTATAATTAATGCATCTATATACTTGGTAAAGGGTGGAAGGCTCGGCCTTATGCAGTGTTTTGTTCCTCTTGCCACCCTAGTTTCCGTCATACGGTGTTATGTTCCTTGATTTTGCGTTCCTTACGGTTGGGTGATTTATGGGACCCCTTGACAGTTCGCTTTGAATAAGACTCGTCCAGCAAGGCCCAACATTGGTTTTACCATTTGCCACCTAAGCCTTTTCCCCGGGTTTCGCGAGCCGAGGGTCATCTTTAATTAAACCCCGGACCGGTGCTCCTTGAGTCTTGGCCCGAACAAAAACGCTTGCAGAGCCACCACAGGGAAACTCGAGGCTTGGTTTTACTCGTAACTGTCTCATCCGGATGTGCCACGAGCGAGATATGTGCAGCTCCTATCGGGATTTGTCGGCTGTCGGGTGGCTTCTTGGTCTTGTTTTATTCTTTGTCGAAATGTCTTGTAGTCCGGATTCGAGATTGATCGGGTCTTCGGTAGAAGAATATCCTTCGTTGACCATGAGAGCTTATAATGGGCTAAGTTGGGACACCTGCGAGGTAATATCTTTCAAAGCCGTGCCCATGTTATGAGGCAGATGGGAATTTGTTAATGTCGGTTGTAGAAAACCCAAAGTTGACCTCAAATAAAGATACACATCAACGGCGTGAGTAACCGTGATGGTCTCTTCTCGGTAGTCCGGAAGTGAACAGTGTTGGAGTTATGTCGGCGTAAGTAGTTCAGGATCACTTCTTGATCGCTACTAGTTTCACATCCGTGCTTTGCTTCTCTTCTCGCTCTCTTTTGCGATGTAGCCACCATATATGCTAGTCGCTTGCTGCAGCTCCACTTTACTACTCTGTCCTTCCTATAAGCTTAAATAGTCTTGATCTCGCGGGTGTGAGATTGCTGAGTCCCGTGACTCACAGATACTTCAAAACGATTGCGAGTGCCGATGATGCGGTCAGGTGACTCAACCGAGCTCAAGTGGGAGTTCGACGAGGCGTGGTCGTTACTATGTCTTTTCCGATGATCATAGTGGTGCCCAGTTGGGGCGATTGAGGGATCTGTGTAGCATTTGGGGTATCTTCTTTTATTTTGGTTCCGTAGTCGGACCTTGAGTGTACTCTGAATGATGGATGTTTATTTATGTCTTGTGTGAAGTGGCATTGTAAGCCAACTATGTATCTCTTTCCTTATTTATTACATGGGTTGTGTGAAGATTACCTCACTTGCGACATTGCTTTCAATGCGGTTATGCCTCTAAGTCGTGCCTCGACACGTGGGAGATATAGCGCATCGAGGCGATACACTTACGGAGCCAATCATCTGCAACAATCAGCTCGGTGCTATTGGAAAACACCGCGGATTCAGCCTTAAAAGCAGGTCAAATGGTCAACGGTGGTGGTGGCGGTGGGTTGTTGTTGTTGTTGTTGCCTTGGTTACGTACCAATGTTTGAATCAAGGTATTACGCTGCTGAATCAAGCTGAGTGATCTCTGGCGGGAAAACAAATTGAGAATTCGCGTCTCGGAGGCATCTGAGGGGTTTAAAGAAAAGACGAGAATTTAGAATAGAATGAGGTCTAGGGAGAAACACTACCCATATGCACATGAGATAAATCACACAATATCACTCCAATCAATTCAAACAAGGGCATACAACGGTCTATCTATCGTTACAAAGTGCTAAACTAAAACTAAAATAACATGGGGTAATCTACTACTGTTATGGTGGTCAACTAGAAAAACAGCTCCGATAAAGACTCCATGATATCTGCTCCAGCTTCATCTTCGTAATCATCCTCACTAGGATCGAGAATCGGTGTAAATGCGATGATGATGTAGTTCTCTGGACAGGTGCTATCTTCATCTTCTCCTCCGGGTGCTGAATTTCCCATGAGTTCTTCAATCTTCTCCTTAAGATCGCCATTTTGTCCCACTAGTGCTACAATCTCCTCCATGTAGTCCTTGCGAGTGGCCTTCAGTTCTCCTTCTAGTTCGATAATCTTGGCTTTTGCTGCCTTCAACTCCATCATGTCTGCGCACATCTGGTTCTCTTGACGTCGAATGTCTTTGGTTTAACTCTGGATGAAAGCTGCAATGGATCTATCCTTCTTAGTGCCAACTATCTCCCATTGTTCATCTCGGCGCCATAAATCTGGTAGATAGTATCCTTGAGGTCTTCTTTATAAACTTCTCCAATCGTCCCATGGTTATGTGAGCTGGCATACTCTTTCCCAGACTCGAGGTTGGTGCATTGAAAACACACTCTATGGGCTCCGTGATTGGCATAAGCGTCCTTAGGAACTTGAGCTTGAATCTTCCAGCGCTCTTGTTCAGGTAAAGTGGAATTGTAGGTCCCGGTGAAGCTTGGTAATCCTATGTTTAGGTACTTAGTGACTTCCTTCAGGTGTCGTCCAAAGGGTGTATCTTCATCCGGCTGAGTAAACTTGATCCTCGCTTCCGTCATCCTAAAAGAGTAGAAAAGGTGATGAGTCAGAAATGAGAAGAGAGAGTAGTGACCTAGGGCTTTAGCTTAATGGTCGTGTCCTACTGATCGGCGTGTGCTCGATACCATCTACGTGGCGACGACCTCAAGCGGTCAAGTCTACGTGCTCGGTGTCATCCACGGATCGATGTCACGACACCACACGATGCTTGAAGGATTTATAACGAGTAGCAATCACACACTTATTACAATCGAATGTCTCAAGAGAGAACTTAATAAAATAAATATGGTTTAAGGCCATCTAATAACGATAACAGCGGAAGGCTTGGAAGAATAAGCAAGTCCATCAACTCCAAGCGGCACCAGCGAGTATAGAACCACGACCTAAGCACCTTACTAAGTAAATCGAAAATCGCAACATGAAGCGTTGCAGCCGAAAATGGGTCGACACATGGAATATCTTGGCAATGTAACACATAGAGAGTAATGGAATGATAAGCCTATACTACATGCATATATGGCTGGTGGAAAGCTCTCTGATTCTGAGTTTTTTGCATAAGGCCAGTTTTCCCTCTTGCAAAGGAATAAATTTATTTAACTATCATGGTGGTTGTGAAACATTGAGAATGGTTGTGACATTCTCAATCCCAATTAAAAAGTACTCATTAAACCAAACAATATTAATTAGAAGTAACATGATGAGATTCACATGATATCCGGTACTAGATACTCAAGATGTCCATAACAGGGGACACGGCTAACCATGATTAGTTTATACACTCTGCGGAGGTTTGCACTTTTCCCCACAAGACTCGACCGCCTCCGTTTGGTTTCTCGCACTACATGGTGTTTGAGAAGCGGATGACCGAGACATAGTCTTTCGAAGCACTAGCACCTTACATGTGGGTAGACCGTACCAACCTACATCCCCTACATCAGCTGGCCTACCCGTAAGAGTTCGCACAACAATCAACTATGCAGAGCCCATAATGGCTTGTGGCTGCACACGGAAGTTTCTAGTTTGAATAATCTCATGATCCCTTTGAGCACGGGTGGCGGTCCAGAAGAAATCTGAGGCAAGTCTGATAGAAACCAGGTACCTCAATCCAACCGGATGTGTGTTTAAGTTGCCACCTTAAATAAACCATTAAATAACAATATCACATCATCATGGATACACTCACCCAATCCACGTCTACTAGCATAGCATAGCATAAAAAGCAAGCGTGGAGTAACTCCCAAAGGTTTGATAATAAAAGCAGGTAATAGGTACTACCTCATCTACTTCCCATCCCACAATTTAATTAGATCCTATTCATGCAAGTGTTTGAGGATAGATCTAATGCATAAAAGCTGGGTATGAGAAGAGTATGATCAAAGTGTTACTTGCCTTGCGATGATCCATGAAACCTAGAGACTCGAAGTAACAAGCGGCGCACTCACGGTAATCTATCGCGAGACAAACAAACAAGCATACAATAAGTACTCATCTAATGCAGGTAAAACTCAAATAGATCTAACCAGATAGTTAAACTTAAGAACTACGGTTTGCAAAAGAATCAAATCAAGCGAAACAACGAAAGTCAAGCGGCGGAAGAAAACAGCTTCGTTTTGCTAATCTGGATCTAAGTCAAATTTTACAGAAGCAAAAACTTGTTTAAGTAGATTATTCGAAAGAGGTTTTCGAGGCGAAACTCGAGCGCTGAATCGCTGATTCCGATAAGCGGCGAAAAGTTATACTAAAGCGAAAATCGGATCGGAATCGCAATCGGAAAAATCGCGGATTAAATCCGAGAAAAGAAAAATCTGACGAACAGATTGAGCGGAAAAGAAAAAAAAAAAAAAAAAAAAACCGAAAAAAACCAAAAAAGCGAAGAAAACCGATCGGTTTTTAAATAAAACTAAAGCGGAAATCGAAATTGCAGCGAACCTCGAAAAGCGTTTTGCTCACGTGTGGCGCGGTGGCCAGGCAATGAGGCGGGGCGGCGTGCCGGGCTCGAGGTAAATTTGGGGCTGAGGCGGCTCAGGCGGCCGCTATTTAAAAGCGCCCGGCGGAGTCCCGCTTCGAGTACGGCCGAAAAGCGGTTCGTTTTTTAATAAAACATTCTGGCGTGAAAAAAATCAAAAGATGTACTAAGCGGACTCCAAAATCCGAAATAAATTTTCCCGGTTTCTAAAATCAAGCGGATTTAATGAACATTTATTTGGGGCCTAAATACAATTTTGAAAAGCAGCATTTTCCTAAATTCAATTAAAAGGCGAAAAACTCCAAAATAAAATATTATTTGATTTTATTATTAAATCTTCATTATTTCTTTATTTTTGGAAAGTCATTTTATTCCCTCTCTCATATTTTTGTAATAGAAGTAATTGAAGATAAAATAATTAAAATCAACGATCCAATTCTTAAAATTTGAGAAAACTCAAATATGAAAATAACGAAAATCCCCAACTCTCTCCGTGGGTCCTTGAGTTGTGTAGAATTTCTAGGATCGAGCAAAATGCAAAGAAAATGCAATGAAAAATATGATATGCACTGATGCTCTATGTATAACATTCCAAATTGAAAATTTGGGATGTTCTGATCGTCCATGGGATGAAGGAGTTGACATGCCGAAAGGCGTATTTGGCGAAAATGGCGCCTGACCCTGGGTCGTGATGGAGCTCCTTCTAGCGTGGTTAGGAGTCAGCGCGCCATGGTCCACACAGCTATCGCCACCACCCACGCCCGGCGAGAAGATTTGGCAGCAGCACTGCTCTCGATTTCCCTCTGCTGCGGAAGCTCGGCGAGTGGAGGCCACCATCCGAGCCTCATCGCCATAAACAACAAAGGCGATCCGCGATCGGCGGACCCTCGGGCGGCGCTCCACCGAGCCACCACATGCGTATTTGGGAGGACCGGGGTGCTGCGATCCTGATGCACTCTCCTCCTCCTCCTCGCCCGGCCGCCCGGCGTCGGCCTGTCGTGACGATGCTTGTGATAACATCTCTATAGCGTCATCCGACCCGCGGACCCACCGTGACCAGCGCCAAGTTCTCCGAGAACGAGCTCACGAAGATGCTCGAACCACTATTGAGCGCCGACGTGATACACGCTACCAGTTGGACAAGCGGGCGGGACCCGCTATGGACCACCCACCACCAGGGGGCTTCGGCTAGGGAGGGGGATCGATTCCACCCGAACCACCTCACCAGCTCATCGAGCTCAAGAACACCTCTCCTCCTGAGGCAGTTCATCCACTGTACTAGTTCATCCTCAACCCCTCGAGGCAATCCACCACAAAGCTGGAGTAGGGTATTACACCGCAAGGTGGCTCGAACCAGGATAACTGATGTGTCTCTTGTCCCTTGGATTCGTCGAGCTAGGCTATGGGATCGTTGAGCAGACAGGTAGGGAAGAGAGAGTTATTCGCACGCACCCCAGAGTTCGAACCTCTCAAGGGTCTGCGGAACCCCGTATCCGACATTTGGCGCGCCAGGTAGGGGTTCGTCGAAGCTTGCCTCTCCGTCCGCTTCGCCTCGCCAACCTGCTCCCATGGCAAGCACTGCTTCTCCGACCGGACCGATGAGCGCGCACAGAGGCGCTGCGGGCCTCCGGGCTTTCACCCCCGCCTTGCGACAGGTACAGTGGCCGCCCAAGTTCAAGCCAGAAATGCTGCCGCACTATGAAGACGTGGCGGATCCGGCGGGTTTCCTCCAGGCCTACGAGGAGGCCGTTTGGGCAGCCGACGGCGACGACAAGGCCATTGCCAACTGGTTTCCCATGGCCCTCATGGGCGTGCCGCGCGCCTAGCTTCTCAGCCTGCCAGGGTCTTCTGTGGCCTCCTGGGAGGAGTTTCGCGGCCTATTTGTCGCACACTTCGCGGTGCCAGCGCCCCCCCGCCGTCACAGCCCTCCTCGGCGGTTCACAAGCGCTGCCCTCAGACCACCACGTCAAGCAGTTCTTCCGCCAAGTGGGTGCCGCCCGTGTACAACGAGGAGCTCCACCGTGGTGGCGGCGCCCGAGCCGACCTCACCGCCGACTCGAGGACCACCCGCAACCCACTGCGGGCGGCGCGCTCCGATGCTTTGCACCCCACCATCCGCAATGTAGCGATAACCAAGACCCTCATCGGCGGCGAGCCGGCCTCAAGCGTGCTCTCCATGGAAGCTTTGATGCGCTTCACGTACCGCTTCGGCGGCTCCGCCCACCAAGCCTTTCTCTCGAGGTAAATCGTGTGGCGCCCCAAGACCGAACTTGATTGCCTTCGGGGTTTCGAGTTTTGTCGTGTGGTTTGTTTTGTTTTTGCATTGCATCATGTCATCATGCCATCATATCATTATTTTTTTTTTAAACTCTTCTAAATAGATTGCATGGATTTTTCGATCCATTTAAATCGAGGAATTCACATGGTGTTTTCTCTTTATAACATACCCTCCCGATATTAGGGAGCTATATAAATATTCCATTGTTTTGGAATCACCATAACACACTTGCAAAAATCCCATGCCTTTTTCGCTCGAGTTGACCTCAAAACCTCGCCTTTTTATTCTATCGTTTTCAGGAGTTCCACCAAAATCCTTGGATCATTTTTGTTGAATTCCTCATATTTTTGTGAGCTCGGGAAAATTATCCGTGTGTCAAATCCTTTCTCCAACCCTCTCGTTCTTTTGTCTCTCTTATTTGTTTTTCTGCTAAATATATATATTAGAGAGCCAGCCCAGTGACCTCCTGGCCATTCCCCCCAGCCGGCCTCTAAGGCCTAGGCCAGACAACCTCCCTCTCCTTTGGCCCAAGGCCTCCTGGCCCAGCCGCGCCTCCTCCCAGGCCGGCCTTTCTCCTCCTAAACCGGCCCAAGGCCCTTGGTGCCCTCTAACCCCTAGCCGGTGGCCCCAGCCCGCATCTCTCTCCTCCCCTCGTCCTCCTCCTGCGCCGCAGCGCCGAACCCGCCTCCTCACCCGATTCCATCTCTTCCCCTCGATCCCCTCTGCTTCCCTCGCGTCGGCCCCCTCCTCCTAGCGCCGCCGCCAGGGCGTCTCGCCGACCCTGCGCCACCTCGTCGCCGTCCCGCGCCTCTCCACCTCGCCGCGCGGCCTCCGCCGCGCGCCCCGGTGTTCTCCTCGTCGCCAGGCAGGCTCAAGAAGGCGCCGTCGCCTCAACTCTCCTCTCTCGCCCGACCTCCTTCCTCTCCTCCACTGGCGCCGGTAGGAGCCCGCCGGTCTCCTCGCCCGCCGTCGTGCACCTTCGTCGCCCACATGCGCGACCTCCTCCTCGCCGCCTCGTTTGCCGATCCGGCCGAGAACGCATTCCCGCCGCGCCCGCCCGAGTCAAGGCGAGGGATCGTCGGATCCGTCCTGCTGCCGGGAACCTTGTTTTTCGGCTGTTTCCGTCTCCGGCGCCATCATGGAGACCATGGCCATCACGAGACCCGGTTCCGTCAAGGCGTGCACGGAGATCCAAGTCAGGAAACTACCGATGGCCTCAAGTTCAACGTCGACCCGGGCGCTCGAATCCGTCAAGTTCGTCTCGACCGTGAACCACTACCGTCGACCCTCGAAGACTCCGTGGGCGGCAAGTCCCTCGTCGTGATCCCGAACATCTACGGAGATTGTGCAACTAAACGTGAGCGACTACGCCCGCCAAGTTCGCGAGTACCTCTACCGTCGTCTCCGGATCGCCAAGTACCCCTACGGAAGCCGAATCGCCAAGGCAGGAAAAGCGACAAGTACCCGATGACATGTGTACCACTACCGTCGACCCGGAGACATCGGATCGCCAAGTCCCTCTTGAACATCTCGGCGTGTACAACTACGCCCGACATATGCGACTCTAAAGCGAGAGCGACTACTTCCTCTACTTCCCTCGACGAACCGTGAACGTCTACTTCCCTCGACAACTCGACCCGTCCCGATTGCTCGTTCCGAAGGTATAACCCGTGACGACCGCCGTGATCGAATCATCCTTGCGATGCCCCTCTTTTGCCATGCCATCGTTCCGTGGGAACCCGGTATCCGGGATCACCCCACCATCTTGCATGACTCGCTTCCTTCACGCTTTCCTTTGTACTGATATCTCAATCGAGTTATCGGAACCGATATGTTGCCGTGGCACCATTTTCGGATTCGTTGCCGTGGCACCCCTTTCTCCCACCACGGTGACATAATGCTTCATAACATGCTCATGTTAACGTTTTCATAATCTTGCATAAAACTTGCACATGTCATCCGCATCATGATAACAACATTAATATGCTTATAATTGTTGTTTGCATTAATTTGCTTAAATGCCATGCTAAAATGATTTATTTCATAACTAAATAACCGTAGCTCCATTTTAAATAAATTATATATGTAAATGGGGTAGAAAAATGCCTAGTTTAACATGGTAGCATTACTTTGCATGTTTAACAACTCTAAAATATGCTTTAGGTCAGATCTGTTCCAAATCCATAATTTGCATATGGGGATTTTTCCGGAATTGTTGTTTCTTATTTCCGGCCTCATTTAAACTTGCCTAAATAGCTAGTTTAATTATGCTTCACCTCTTGCCATGTTTAATAACATTTAATATTGTTGAGTACCTAATCGAGAGAGAACTAAATAATTGATGTGGTGTTCCGTCAATATGCAACTCGTTGCATATTGAGCTCCACTAACTTGTAGTGTTGTTTGTGCATATTGCCATGCCATGCCTCATTAAACGGACATGCATCATACTTGATTGTGCATCATGCCATGTTTATGTGATGGTTGTTTACTATGTTGTTTGCTTCTTTCGGTTTGCTTCTCTCGTTAGCCGGTTTCGTTCGGAGTTGTGAGGATTCATTCGACTTCGTCCGTTTGTCTTCTTCATGGATTCGTTCTTCTTCCTTGCGGGATTTCAGGCAAGATGACCATACCCTCGAAATCACTTCTATCTTTGCTTGCTAGATGCTCGCTCTTTTGCTATGCCTATGCTACGATGCCTACCACTTGCTATATCCTGCCACCCACATTGCCATGTCAAGCCTCTAACCATCCTTTCCTAGCAAACCGTTGTTTGGCTATGTTACCGCTTTGCTCAGCCCTTCTTATAGCGTTGTTAGTTGCAGGTGAAGATGAAGTTTGTTCCTTGTTGGAACATGGAGATGTTGTTCCTTGTTGGAACATGTTTACTTGTTGGGATATCACAATATATCTTATTTAATTAATGCATCTATATACTTGGTAAAGGGTGGAAGGCTCGGCCTTATGCAGTGTTTTGTTCCACTCTTGCCGCCCTAGTTTCCGTCATATCGGTATTATGTTCCCGGATTTTTGCGTCCCTAACGCGGTCGGGTGATTTATGGGACCCCCTTGACGGTTCGCTTTGAATAAGACTTTTCCAGCAAGGCCCAACATTGGTTTTACCATTTGCCTCACCTAGCCCTTTTTCCCTTGGGTTTAGGAGCCCAAGGGTCATCTTATCTTTACCCCGGGCGGTGCTCGTCGTGAGTGTTGGTCCAAGCGTCGACCGCCCGGTGCCACCGAGGGCAACTGGGTTGGCCTACGGAAGTTTGGACAATCCGGTGTGCCACGAGACGAGATATGTGCAGCTCCTATCAGGTTGTCGGCACATCCAGGCGGCTTTGCTGGTCTTGTTTTATTGCTGTGAAATGTCTTGTAGCGGGATTCGAGACTGATCGGGTCTTCCGGGAGAAGAATATCCTTCGTTGATCGCGAGAGCTTATCATGGGCTAAGTTGGGACACCCTGCGGGGTTTGAACTTTCAAAGCCGTGCAGCGGTTATGTGGCAGATGGGAATTTGTTAATGTCGGTTGTAGAAAACCGAAGTTGATCTTAATTAAAATACACCAACGCGTGTGTAACCGTGATGGTCTCTTCTCGTGAGTCAGGGAAGTGAACTGATGTTGGAGTTATGTTTGGCGTAAGTAGTTTCGGGATCACTTCTTGATCATAGTTGTTCGACCGTGCTTTTGCTTTCTCTTCTCGCTCTCTTTTGCGTATGTTAGCCACCATATATGCTAGTAAACTGCTGCAGCTCCACCTCACTACCCTGTCCTACCTTTAAGCTTAAATAGTCTTGATCTCTGGTGTGAGATTGCTGAGTCCCGTGACTCACGAGATACTTCAAAACCAGTTTGCGGTGCCGATGAGACCGTGCAGGTGATGCACTGAGCTCAAGGAGGAGCTCGATGAAGATCTTGTTCATTGTGTTGTTTCGTTCAGTTGATCGATGAGTGGAGCCAGTTGGGACGATCGGGATCTGTGTAGCATTTGGGGTAGTCTTCTTTTATTTTGGTTCCGTAGTCGGACCTTGATTGTACTGTATGATGTAATGTTTTACTCATGTATTGTGTGAAGTGGCGATTGTAAGCCAACTATGTATCTCTTTCCCTTATGTATTACATGGGTTGTGTGAAGATTACCTCACTTGCGACATTGCTTTCAATGCGGTTATGCCTCTAAGTCGTGCCCGACACGTGGGAGATATAGCCGCATCGAGGCGTTCAAGTTGGTAATCGAGCCTTCCCGACTTAGGAGCCCCTATTTGATTGTTTCTTTGGCGTTGTTGAGTCTAGAGCGGAAAATGTTTTGAGTCTTAGGATTATATATATCGGAGTAGGATTCTTTTTACTCCTCGGTCCCTTAATCGCTCTGGTGAGGTATCTGGCGTAGAGTTTTGTCTTTTCTCTCCTCAAATTTCACTAAATTTTTTTAGGATCACGTGGGTATCTTGGAATCGTTCGATGGTTTTGTGGCGAGAACATTGTTCTTGGTGCCTCGACATTTAGGGGTTGTGGCGGTGTCCGGGAGTTGAGCTCCGAG
This sequence comes from Aegilops longissima, assembly GCA_021605205.1. NCBI lineage: Eukaryota > Viridiplantae > Streptophyta > Magnoliopsida > Poales > Poaceae > Aegilops > Aegilops longissima. Next base: position 28,487 of record JAHIAM010003253.1, read on the forward strand.
GTGTTGTCGTCACAATTTTATCGTTCTGATTCTGGAATACGAGTTTTACCGACATCGAAATCTCTTTTATGCAGTTGTTGGTGAGATAACCTGATAGCCCGATCTTTGTGGCGAGTCGGGAGTATTGCCATGACTTGTATAACGGATGTTTTTGAAGGTCGAGGTAAGCGATTTCGAAGGTTTCTTGGTTATGTGTTGACGGATGGATACAATTGGATCTAGGTATTGTTAGTTTGGGTGATATATTTTGTGTCCCTGTATCCCCAACACCGATTGCATAACCGAAAGTTTGGGAGTTTATAGGTGGGAATTCTAGTAGCTTACGGGATATTCTTTCCGACGGATGTATGATTTGAGATTGGGGTTCAACGTCTAGTGGTCCGCCCATTCACGGTCGATTCTGATGGTCGCGAGGCGTCTTAAAGAATCCTTGGCTATGCTGATTCGGGGATGTCTTGTTTGTCATTCGTGACGTCCGCTATCGTCGTGTCGTGTGGGCCCCACGAACACTTTGGTGAAATCTCTATCATGTGTTTGTTCGGCTTATTCTTGAAGCCAATCCTTTGTTTTGTTTTGTTTTGTGGTATTGAGTTGCTTCAATGTCAAGTGTTGATTCCATACCTTTCCTAAATGGTGTTCTCATATTGCTATGTGAATACTAATCCTTCTTGATCTTGAGCTTGTCATGTCAATTCTTTTCTCAACCGGCGTGCTTCTCTTCAAGTGGATCCGATCATTCCAACATTCGCAAGATCAATTCTAAGCTTTTTCTCAACGGTGTTCGTTTCATCCGACCCAAGTTGCCTTTGTTTTCCGCCCTCCACCCTTTTTCTTCAAGGACTCAGATATCTTAATCAAGTATCCATTTTATTGAGTGAAGCTTCTTCATTCTTTTCCTTTATTGTTTTATCTGGTGATTCCTCGTGAAAACGCTAAGGAAGCTTTAACCTTATCATTGTTCCATTCTAATTTTCTTCTCCGGTGGATTTAAGTCAAGTTTTCAGTGTTGATCGTATTCTTTTCATCGTTTCAAATGTTTTCTCTTGCCGATGCATCCCCTAATCATTCACCTCTCGCTATTCAATTGTTCCGGAGTGTTGAAGATATCTCAGAAGATTCTAGTTTCCATTCTCAATTCACTCAAGTTCTTTTGAGGATGTTATCTCATTCAAGCCATTTAATTATACGGTGCAATATCTATTTCAAGCAATTGTTCAACGGTGGTTCTTTTGAGTGGGCCCTAACCCACAGGTCTTTTCCCAGGATCTTACCTAACTCTTCTAATTCTCCCGGAGTTATGCTAAAATTCTTTTCTAAGTTTGACGTAAGAATGATTTATCATCGATCAAATGCTTTTCTCCAAGAACTTTCAAATTATTTTCATCGTTGGTTCAACCTTTCTAATTTTCATTCGAGTGCCTCAACAATTCATGGTGGTGTTTCTCGTCGTCGATTGAAGATTGAAGAAGAGTTTCTCCTAAATTTTGCTTCATTCTCTTCAAGATTCATGGTTCTAGCTTTGTGCCATCCTCATAATTGTTTTGATTGTGAGAATTTTTTTAACCCACCCGGAGCATTTCAGGAGTCTTTTCAGTTTGATTCTTTGGAGGCCATCATCTCAGAATTATTCATTCCAGCTTTCAGCTCTCGTTCTCCAAATCTTACCGGTGCATCATTCAAGTATTCTCCAATCAGCTCGTCATCTATTCGTTCACTTGTATCAAAATTCTGTCAAATATCTTTATTCGTTTTCCAATTCTTCCTGGTGAATTGTGCCTTTGCTACTTTCATTTTCAATTCTTACGGTGGTTCGTTCAAGATTTCACTTCCTTCATTATCATATCAATTTATTCGTTGTTTCAATCCCACCGGTGGTTCCATCAATACCTTCTCAAGTTTGCGCCATATCTATCTTAATCCTTTCTACGGGAATAAGTAGTATGCCAAATCCATTGCTTGTCATCAATTTAATTGGTGAAGGATCAACATAATGTAATTCTTATTCTTGTTTCATCTAGTAAATGCAATTCCTTATTCCGGAGGTTCATCAAAATTCTTGATTTCATTTGTTCATCTTTGTTTCCGGAGTTCCAAGTTTTCTGTATTATATCATTTCAAAGCTTCATCTTATCACTGCAAGGCTTCACCTTGTGTTTTCAACTTCTCTTTCTTTTATCATCCTTTTCTTACCGGAGTTCTTCATGGAGTTTCTACATGGTGCTTCCTCAAGGATTCTTTTTCATTTCTCCAATTGTTCATCAAGATTTCTCGTGGAGTTAAGATCCGTCAAGCTTTACTCTAAAAATTGAACATGGTGCTCAACACATGTTTTGTTTTGAGGAGTTCAAGTATTCTTCTTCTTGCATTCCAAAGTGCAATTCGTTCTACCTTATCATTTGAGGTGGTGTTATGTCATTCTCGACAATTTGTGTTCGTGTTTCATGATTCACATGTTGTCAAGAATGAGGTATTTTAAATCCATCAATCTCTTCTTTGGACTTGTCTTGGGCTATATTTCACCTAAAGCTTTCCCTAAGGTTGTTGCTAATTATGGTGCTTATAAATGACCCAAGTTCTTCATTTGTCCTCTCGGTGAAATAAGTTTCTCGTCTCCTTGTTGATATCAATCCAATCAATTGTTTCCGTTGGTAGCGAAGCTCACCTCATAATGTGGAGATGTTTCCATAAGCCCACTACAAGGTTATTCTTTTCGTTGTTGGTTTTCCAACAACTCCGTTCTATCCTTCTTTTTAAGGTGCTTTCCAAACTCATTTGTGGTAGAAGTTGTCTTTTCTTCTCCGTCCTTTATCCCAACAATCTAGATTCTATTCTTTCGTTTGAAGGCATTGTGATGTTGCTCTCTTCACCCATCACCTCGTTTTGCAAAGATCATGTCCTTTTCCTTGCTTATCGTTTTAACCGGAGTGTTGTGTCATCTCTTCAAGTTCTTTTCATCTTATCAAGTTTTTTTTCTTCTTTTAGTCGGAGTGCTGCCCAAATTTTATCAATTTTATTCCTTGTCTATCTAGTTTTAACCGGAGTGGTTTCAGTATCTATCTTATCACTAAACCTCTTGTTTTTCGTCGTATCCCTTGTTCCTCTTTCCTAACAGAGTGTTTTCAACTTTGTTCATCTTCGTTGTTTTCTTTCTTTCATTTTGTTCAACCTCTCAAGGTTCTTTGGTTTCACTCGTTTGTCGCAGAAGCAACTTTGTTTTACCTCTTCCTCTTCCGCTTTTCTCCGGTGCCATCCTAGATCTCGGGACGAGATCCTCTCGTAGTGGTGGAGTGTTGTGGCCCCAAGACCGGAGCTTGATTGCCTTCGGGGTTTAGAGTTTTGTCGTGTGGTTTGTTTTGTTTTGCATTGCATCATGTCATCATGCCATCATATCATTATTTTTTTTTTTTAAACTCTTCTAAATAAATTGCATGGATTTTTCGATCCATTTAAATCGAGGAATTCACATGGTGTTTTCTCTTTATAACATACCCTCCCGATATTAGGGAGCTATATAAAATATTCCATTGTTTTGGAATCACCATAACACACTTGCAAAAATCCCATGCCTTTTACGCTCCGAGTTGACCTCAAAACCTTGCCGTTTTTATTCTATCATTTTCGGAGTTCACCAAAATCCTTGGATCATTTTTGTTGAATTCCTCATATTTTTGTGAGCTCGGGAAAATTATCGTGTGTCCAAATCCTTTCTCCAACCCTCTCGTTCTTTTGTCTCTCTTATTTGTTTTTCTGCTAAATATATATATTAGAGAGCCAGCCCAGCCGGCCTCCTGGCCATTCCCCCCCCGCGCCGGCCTCTAAGGCCTAGGCCCAGACAGCCTCCCTCTCCTTTGGCCCAAGGCTTCCCTGGCCCAGCCGCGCCTCCCTCCAGGCCGGCCTTTCTCCTCCCTAAACCGGCCCAAGGCCCGCCAGCTGCCCTCTAACCCTAGCCCGGTGGCCCCCAGCCCGCATCTCTCTCCTCCCCTCGTCCTCCTCCTGCGCCGCAGCGCCGAACCCGCCTCCTCACCCGATTCCATCTCTTCCCCTCGATCCCCTCTGCTTCCCTCGCGTGGCCCCCCTCCTCCTAAGCCTTGCCCTTGAGCGTCTCGCCGACCTGCGCCACCTCGTCGCCGTCCCGCGCCTCTCCACCTCGCCGCGCCGGCCTCCTCGCCGCGCCCCCCCGGTGTTCTCCTCGTCGCCCGGCAGGCTCAAGAAGGCCGTCGCCCTCAACTCTCTCTCTCTCGCTGACCTCCTTCCTCTCCTCCTGGCGCCAGGCCGGAGCCCTTCGGTCTCCTCGCCGCCGTCGTGCACCTTCGTCGCCCCTGTGCGCGACCTCCTCCTCGCCGCCTCGTTTTGGCCGATCCGGCCGAAACGACTCCGCCCGCTACCGCCTGAGTCACCGAGCCAGGATCGTCGAGATCCGTCCTCGCTGCCGGGAACCTTGTTTTTCCGGCTGTTTCCGTCTCCGGCGCCATCATGGAGACCATGGCCATCACCGAGACCCCGGTTCCGTCAAGACGTGCACACGGAGATCCAAGTCAGGAAACTACCGATGGCCCTCCAAGTTCAACGTCGACCCCGGAACGCTCGAATCCGTCAAGTTCGTCTACGACCGTGAACCACTACCGTCGACCCTCGAAGACTCCGTGGACGGCAAGTCCCTCGTCGTGATCCCGAACATCTACGGAGATTGTGCAACTAAAACGTGAAGCGACTACCGCCGCCAAGTTCGCGAGTACCTCTACCGTCGTCTCCGGATCGCCAAGTACCCCTACGAAACCCGAATCGCCAAGACCGGAAAAGCGACAAGTACCCGATGACACGTGTACCACTACCGTCGACCCGGAGACATCGGATGCGCCAAGTCCCTCTTGAACATCTCTGAAAACGTGTACAACTACCGCCCGACATATACGACTACTTAAAGCGAGCGACTACTTCCTCTACTTCCCTCG